>JBBPBX010003993.1:13514-51987 GCA_038048925.1 Garcialebias charrua
TATATATATATATATATATATATATATATATATGTATGTATATATGTATATATATATATATATATATATATATATATATATATATATATATATATATATGTATATATATATATATATATGTATATATATATATATATATATATATATATATATATATATATATATATATATATATATATATATATATATATATATATATATATATATATATATATATATATATATATATATATATATATATATATATATATATATATATATATATATATTTATATATATATATATATATATATATATATATATATATATATATATATATATATATATATATATATATATATATATATATATATATATAGTATATATATATATATATATATATATATATATATATATATATATATATATATATACATTATATATGTGTGTGTGTGTGTGTGCGTGTGCGTGTGTGTGTAGAAATGTATATATTTAAGGTAATTATTTATTAAGCCAAATTTCAAGTTTTTTCTTCATAAAAAACTCAAGAAGTTACCTTCATGTTGCAGCTTTCCTGACACCCTCAGCAGACAGCAAAATACAGCCTGTTCAGCAAGACAAACTCAAATAAAGTATTTCACAAATGAAACATTTACATCAATAGATCAAATGTGCAATTAAAAAAATAATGAAAGGTCAGGTAGAAAAAATTTACAACTAGGCTTCAGATGTGTGAACAGGCAAAGAAAGAATCGTAAGGAAACAACAAGCCCCTTGTTGTGCATCCCCTTCTTTGAAATATGTCCTCCCTGAGCAGCCGACCGACTGGACGGTCTTCATCCTGACTCGTCTTCGTCATTGTCATCCTCCTCCTCTTCACAGGCTGGGTCAAATGCATGTTGCTCTTCTCACAGACAGAGTGTGACTTTGGGGTTTCTTTTAAACGAAGACAGATGCCAGGTCAAAACATGAATATTCTAATAATAAATGTCAACAAGCAGCATTTGTGTGTGCACTACTTCCAGTCTCTGTGACTAATACTATTGATTGCTGAGTTGATTTAAAAAAGAAAAGTCTAACCTGAAGATGAAGAATCAGGAGAAAATCAGGTGGGTAAAGCTAACAGTTCTGCACAAAGAAATTTACAGGTAAAATAAAAAAGAGCACAAAAATTAAAAAAACAGAATAAAACCCCAAAGAAAAGCAGAAAGAAAGAATCACAACGAGAAAGAAACACCGATCACTTCCAGAATATCAGTGATACATTCACTGACTGGTATTCAGTCTGTTTCTTAAAGTGTTTCAGTTTTATATTAAAATGTGCCTTCAAAAGAAAGAAAATATTTCAGAATGATTGCAGAAATTTTGAGGAACAAAGCAGGCGACTCACTGTTGAGGGCTGATTATCATGTGATCGCTCAAGTTTGATACGGGCGTCACCGGTCTTCCCTCGATCAGGTTTCCCAGGCCCTTCAGGAGGAACAGCGTGAAGTTAAACCAGTAACACATGCAGTAGCATGCACTGCATCCACTGATCTACTTATTGTTCATGCATTTTCATTTTAAACTTACCGGTACTAATTTGATCATTTATGCAAAGCAATTTGCGATGTTAACACAAAGAAGTCAAGAAACAAAAACTTTAAATTTGACTATCATTGTTTATTTTTCTCTCTTGAACACAAAATTATCCACGTTACGCTAAAATTCTACTTTGTAAAAAAAAAAAAAAATTCAATGAATGTGCTGTTTTTGTAGTCCCACAAAAATAAACCCTTATCAGTTCCCTTATCAGTCAGTCACTCGGTGCAACACTATTGCTATGGGAATTGCGCCCCCGGGTGATTACCTGAAAGAATACATTCATGCCTTTATGGCAGTGGGCGCCAGCGTCACCCCAGAGGCCCCGCCCTCTGGGTACTTAAGATGCGGGCACACATCCAAACGGTCTCTTTTTGCCATTCACCTCGCTTAAACCTGAACTTCATGGGACTTCTCTGTAGACACATCGCTCCTCAGAGTTGAGCTCGCTCCTTACGCTGAGCGTACAGAGAAATTTCCTGCGTATTGCTGGGCTGGCGAAAGCTAGTCCGGCACATTTTTCCTTAACCTCAAAGTTTTCTTCTCTTCTCTCCGCAGCTGCTTCGCTCGACGGCGCTAACTGCGTCACATTGCTACCCTGCTAAAGAAGTAGCAGGCTAGCCAGCGAAAGTGACGCGACGGAGGAGACATCTCGGACAAGGATTTTAAGACAACTTGCTTGTTTCTTCTAGGCCATGGCTCCCGAGAAGGGAAAGCAAAACCAAGATTTACAAAAAAGGCTAGCAGGACGGCGAGTCCCAGCTTGCGCGCCTGTCCCAACGGCTGCGGATATTCCCTTTCGGCAACAGACACCCACGAGGCCTGTCCTGTCTGCCTGGGGATGCTGCACGCAAAAACGGCGTTGGACGCCCCCGACTCCTATCCACACTGCAGCCAGATGCTGGAGGCGGTGAGGAGACACCGCATAGACATCGTGGCCAAAGCCATGGGCGCCGCTGCGGCGCCAACAGACCCGGACCTCACAGAGGCTCTCACTCCCACGCCGGAGCTCGAGAGCATGGATCTGGAAGACAGTGCACGGGTCGAATGGGGGGAGCAGCCTGGACATGGCGGCTCCAATCGGGGACTCGACAGCCAAATTTTACACTCGAGGCATGATGAACGCGGATGAGATCTTGCTAACAGCCTCAGGTGAAATTTCTGGTGATGAAGCTGACAACGAGTATGAAGGAGAGGAGGAGGACCTCTCACAGAACCCGGCGGGCGCCAGTGCTGCCGGAGACAGACACTTCGATCCCCGCGCTGTTTGACTTGTGTCGCAGAGCGACGGACGCGCTACAGATCCCTTGGCCGGAACCTCCACCTCGTCAACAGGTCACGAGGTTGGCAGGGAATTATTTTTATGCCAAGCAGCAGTCGACAACGAAGCACAGGATGCCCATCTTCCCAGATTTCCTCACGGAGTTTACTCGCACCTGGGCTGAACCCAAGGCTCCCATGCTACTCCCGCTCTCCCAGTTCCTCGACGTGGCTGGAATGGAAGCCGCAGGAATGGCCAACGTGCCACAGATAGAGGACACGCTGGCATCTCACCTGGCCCCCAGATTTTCTGGAACAAAACCAACTTTGCCCAGCAAAGCCTGTCGAGCTTCAGCTGCACACCTCGAAAAGTGTTACAGAGCTCAGGGCCTCGCGGCACGTGCGATGAACGCCTCCGCCATGATGCAAGCGTACCTGGCAGAGAAGCTACAGGAGCTCCAGGTGACAAC
Source organism: Garcialebias charrua (assembly GCA_038048925.1). NCBI lineage: Eukaryota > Metazoa > Chordata > Actinopteri > Cyprinodontiformes > Rivulidae > Garcialebias > Garcialebias charrua. The sequence goes on from JBBPBX010003993.1 coordinate 16,805, forward strand.
AAACAAGCAGGCTGCGACTGAGGTGCTGGAAGAAGCCCGCAGGGCCACTGACTTTGTGCTCCGCATGATGGGGACAGCAGCCATTGCACAAGGGAGGTGTATGGCTGAGGTGGTCATCGCCCAGCGTCATCTGTGGATGACCCTGACGGACCTTCCGGAAGGTCAGCGGGTCCCTTTTTTGCACCACTCGATCGAGCCGACGGGACTCTTCGGGAGAGCCCTGGACCGGATCCAGACCAGGCTGGAACAGAGGCGCAAACAGGCTGAAGCCCTCCGTGAGGGCATGCCAAGGAAAGCTTTTGCCCCCCCCCAGGGAGACAAGCGGGAGCAGACCCATGCAGCCTCGACACCGCTCAGCCACACGTCGTCCCCCGCAGAAGAGGCCGGCTTACGACGGGGAGCACCGGCAGAGACCCCCAGCAGGTCCACCTCAGGCCGGTCAGTCCTGGAGCAGGAACAGATTTGTTCCTTGACAAGTGGTCCCGCCGAGAACTTCCTCGGCGAACCGTGATGGGAGACAGAAGCGAGCCTGACGAAGCAGGCCCTCTTCACAGTTTTGCTGGTTCATCCGCCCAAGGGGTACGGGAGCCTAACTTTAACTGTCCAGACTTTATTTGTAAAAGACTACAAAAAGCTGGTGACATTACTGTATGCACAAAACATGAATGTTCTGCTGTGTGTGAAATAAAGACAAAAGGTTGTTGCACAAAGCACAAAATAAAAGTTCCAAAGAACAGTTTTGCCCTGGTTCTTGACTCAAAAAAAATTGATGATGAACAACAACAACACAGCACCATTTTGAAAACAATCGCTATGAAGGGAGGGGGCTGCCACCCCCCCTCCCTCGCGGTGCACGGGGTGCCAGGTCAGAACAATTAACCCCAGCAGGGTGCCCCGGGACTGTCTGCAGCAGACAGACCTCGTGGCATCCGCAGGCACGTAGACCGGCTCACACAAGGCCAGATGGGGGGGTCACACACTCATCCCCTCGCACAACTGGAACTCAGGGGGCCGAGAATACACAAATCCCCCAAGTTCACAGCACGTCCGCATGCCCGGAGGGCGTGCCGACTGAACACGGTGACCATGACAATGAACTGTCATGGCCCCCAACTGCATTTCAGCGGATGACCGCACTGAGCCACGGGGGCGCTGCAACCGAAGCCTGCAAGCCCGGGCCTGGTTTCTGGAACTAATCTTCTTGAGAGATTGCTGGACCTTAGACCATTTTGGAGTTGCCCATGGTGAAAGGAGCTGGGCCAGTGGGCTTACTTACAGTATAACCCTGCTTGGGGACCTGTGCATTGAAGCTTTCTTTGGATGATGAGGGGGATGAGGGGGTGACTTTCACTTGCCTTTGGGTGGAGGTGATAAGCTCTAACTGTTGTTTGTTTGTGCACCAAATGGCAATTCCGAGCCCTTAGTCTTCTTGGAGTATTTAGCAGGGGTGCTGGAAGGCGCTCCAGCTGGTGTCTATTATATTCTGCTATAAGACTTTAAGCCCAGGTGGGTGGCAGCACCCAGACACCCTAGACCACACATTGATGATAGCCTCTGCAGTTGTGTTATCTTATCTGTGGCCAAATGTTTTAAACTCTTGGGTGAAGAGAAGAGCAGATCTGTTTGATCACCTTCTGGTGGTGAGTTGGATCGGATGGCAGGGAAAGATACTGGACAGACCATAATTCAATTAAGTTTCAGTTCAGATTTTTTTATATACTGTAGCGCCAAATCACAACAGAAGTCGTCTCAGGGCACTGTACAGAAACATTCACATACATACAAAAGTTATCTATCTAAGGAATGAAGCAGATCATGCTGAGTCTTCATTTGTCACAGTCTCCCTTCCTGAGCAAGCACAATGACATCAGTGGATACTTTAAAGTACTGTACTAATGCCAAAGCTTTAAAAACTAAAACAATCTGTAACGAATTTCTGTTGTAAGCTGCCCAAGACACATTTTTGTTTTTGTTTATGTGCCTTTATTCTCTTTTGTGCTATGCATGCCTTAAGTCTCGAGCCATGTTTGACATTGTAAGTTTTTTTTGTACTTGTTTCTTTTATAAATAAATATAAAAAAATAAATAAAAAAAAACAATGACATCAGTGGAAAGGAAAAAAAAAAACCTTTTAACAGGAAGAACCCTCCAAATTGAATCCATTTCCTTATCAAGCTGGCAGTCCATCTTTACAGGTCTTCAATCTCCTTGTCAGTGGAGCTGTGCTTTTTTTTTTTTTCATTTAGCCTTTACAGTATTTATAAAGGTAATCTCATTGAGCCACGAGAACTCATTTTCAAGAGAGACCTGTTTAGGGAGCAGATGGTTAAGGACATTGCTCAGGGGCCCAGAGTGTGGCAAATGAGGGTGGAGGCAGGTGTGGTGTTTCACCTTTTTCCACCCACATTTTTTGATGTTGTCGGTACCGGGGCTTGAACCGGCGATCTTCCAATCACAGGCCCACCATCTAACCACTGTGCCACCACTCCCACCACTTTACCACCAGCTGGTAAACGTGGCTGTCTGGTTGCTATCTCTCAACTTTTGTTTGCTCCGAGTATATCATCCAACTCTGTTCTCAGTTCTCTCTGCTCCATCTCAGGAATCCGGCCCCATCACTCTGCAAACATACCCACCTGTCTGCCAGCTGTTCTATCGCCTCAGTACAGCACGCTCCATGGATTATTCCACCATCCAACACTTAATCAAATGGGCAAATAGATATCCACCTAAGCAGTTCCTTGTATGCACTTGGACGCACCTGTTACTTTTAAGTCTTTACAAACACATATCCTATTTCTTTGAAAATCATCAGGTACTAATGCAGGACAAAGAAAAGCCACTTTCTAAAGAAATCTAACAAAGTTAAGTCCTCTGCATGTATTAAAAAATAATTGTTGAAACGTTTCAGCTTTTGTCCAAAAGACTTTCTGATGGAGGACATTTACAAACTGAGGTGTACCACAAACACCAACCAGTAATTGCAGTTTGACTCCCATCACCCTCCGGAGCACAAATTAGGAGTCATCAGGACTCTGTACCAAAAAGCCACTAACTCAGGAGCCAGACAGAAGGAGAAATCCCCCACAAGACAGGCTCTAGAGAAATGTGGATATCCTAACTGGGCCTTCCTGAAAGCAGAGAAGAAACCCAAACAGGACTCCAGCCAGCCATCAGGTGAAAAGAAGGAACCCAGACCCAGACCAGTGGTCATTCCGTATGTTGCGGGAGTTTCAGAGACATTGAGACGTTTATTTTCTAAACACAACGTCCCAGTGGCTTTTAAACCCCAAAATACATTACGGCAAAGACTGGTTCATCCCAAAGATCCAGTCCCCCGGCACAAACAGAGTAATATTGTGTATGCTGTTCAGTGTCAGGAGGGCTGTGATCAGTCTTACATCGGGGAAACTAAACAGCCACTGGCCAAAAGGATGGCCCAGCACAGAAGATCAACATCATCAGGTCAGGACTCTGCGGTCTACACTCATCTCCAGGCCAGCGGTCACTCTTTCAGGGATGAAGATGTTCACATCCTTGATAGAGAGGAACAATGGTTTGAGAGAGGAGTAAAGGAGGCCATCTTTGTGAAAAGAAACCGTCCATCATTAAACAGAGGTGTAGGCCTCAGTCTTCCTTTATCATGTGAACAGCTAGTTCTGGATGTCACCAGTAAACTGATTGATCCACTATGAGAAGGTGCCATTTATAAGACTGAATTTAGTGCAGCTCCTCAGACTGAAGAAGTATTTTGGATAAAAGACGAAACATTTCAACAAAAAACATTTTTAATCCATCCAGAGGCCCTGACTCAACTTTGTTAGATTTACCTGGAATATTAAGCAAAGAAACACTGGAAGATTATGGGAAACATAAAAGACAATTTAAAATGCTATTTGAAGCAAAATGCAAAGAATTGAAAAGTGTCTTAAAACTTTTAAATAGAACAGAACTTGTTTAATTTCAACATGTGTACTCCTCTCCTTTTTGCCTTTGTCCTTGCAACAGTTTAGACAGTTTACTGTCCTGACCTGGGGAACTACCACGGCTGTTGCTGCTCGTGCAGCTGATGCTGTCCTCCAGCCACGTGCTGTAGGTGAGGGAGTCCCGTTTGTGAGGTGTCCCTGCAGACGACAGACTCTCCTGCGAGGGGGCGTACAGAAAACACGTGTGGAACTGTGCGAAAGGCAAATGCAAATACAGTATGTGGACATTTAAATTTGCTCATCTTGCTTCCTCACATTCTTGAGAACTGGATATCGCACTCACCATGCCGGTGTCATAGTCCTCCGCCGCCTCTGTCTCGTTTTCCTCCACTACGCTGGCGAAGCTGCTGGCGTTGGAGGAGGAGCGGGAGAGGTTGTGGGCTTCAGGGATGGACGAGGTCCTGCCACATAAATAAGAACTGAACCTGGTTTGCCAAACTAATATTGCATGCTTGCCCCCACAGAAGAGGGTCACTCAAACACACCTGTCCTTGGCGGTTGTGAGGACCTCAGGAGAGCTCTGATCTGAGTTATCCGATTTTGGATCTTGAGAAACATGACCACTGTCAGGAGTCTTCTGAGTATTTGGAGATGGATCTCTACTGCTACATTAAAGACATTAAAATGTATTAAAAGACAGCTGTAGCAAGTTAATAATGAAGAGGCGGTAGAGAGGGGGTTGTTTCCTGTAAAAAAAATTAAATGGGAGTATTCCATCACCTTTTCTCTTGGACTTCTTGTATGTTTTCAATACCAATGGCACTGCTTCGCCTGGAGCTGAACGGACCAGACTTTTTCCTGGTAGGGCTCTTTCCTGGGATTATCAAAGACTGCCAACAGGAGCGGAAAGAGGGCCGTGTCAAAATTCTCAGTTTTATTGACCCACAATTATATTTTATTAGGTTCAGATGAAAAATGCAATTCAAGAACATGGCAACCTAAATTTTCAGGCTGATTTTTAACACTGCTCCCTTCAGGTTTTAGAAAGATGTGGGAAAAAAGTTAAAATATGGATTTAGGAGCTTAATGACAAGCAGAGGTGACAGTCTCTGTGTCAGAGCATTGCACACTAAAGCAAGAGATAAAAGGGGGTTTAAAGCTGCACAGCCTGCCGTTAAATATGCTTTCTCAGCAGCTGCTTTGTTCCTTCAGCCTCCCTTTTAAAGCTCTTAAATTAAGAACTTAAAAGCCTTTAATTCAATGCGGCTTCAAAGAGCAAGAGGAAGGATTTTCCTTTTCATAATTTCTATGTGAGTGGGGACATTAAGTCATTAATATTAATCATGTTAAACCAAACAGAGACTAACTAGAATTAAAAGACAGGGTTGTCATAAAACACTAACGAAGGTGAGCAGCAAAGCAAACACAAACAGATCAAAAATAATCTTTAATTCTACCACAAATGTCAAGTAATGAACCCTCAAATTCACTTTAATCATATAAATCCTAATCTGACTTCTCAGACTTAGCAATGTCTTTGTGATCAGAATAGTTTAAATCTGTAAAATGCCAAGATTGGGACTTTCCAAAAATAATCAGTTTATCAGGAAATGTACAGAAGAATACCTAAAATGTACAAGCTATTTCACCTGTCTGTGGTACATATAGTGTGTACTGTATCTGATACATATTCGGCAGCTGAAATGTACAGAGAAACATGTCTGGCCACAATGCAGAGGAGCCACGCAAACAAATCAAAGCAACAAAAAACACAAAGTAAGACGTTAGAAGTTAGAGTTAGAACTTGATAATAACCTCTTCTACTGTTCCTATCCCTATGGCACTGCCTCGGCGTCCATATTTACTGGGACTTTTGCCTGGGACAAGCAATGACTGAGCCAAACAGAAAGAGAAGAAACAAAGGGAAACAGGCAAAATAGTACAGAGGGAGATAGAGAGAGTGGTGATGACAGATGACAAAGAAAGGAGGAGGGAGAAGGGAGAGAAAATATGAGATTTATACAAATATATATATATATGAGCTTTTCATGCAGTAAGTTGTTTTAGTCAAACCAAATACAAAGCACATGTTAACTGGAGGATACGAATGGAGACAGTTTGGCTTCATGGGTGCAAAACAGGAAGCTGAATGGGAGATAGAAATGATGAACCAGTTATGTAAGTTATACACCTGTGAGGAAGAGGATGAAGAAAAGATTAAAACACAGCAGAGAGGAACAGCTTTTGAAAGGCATTGTGTCAAGACAATAAGCAAACTTATAGCAAAACCTTTCAGACAGCATGCTAAAACTGTTCTACTGACAATATAAAACTATCCTGTTCGCCGTTTAACACTCAACTTCAGTTTGGCTTCTTTTTATTGAATAAAAAAGTTTTTAGAAAATGCAATTTTCCACAATCTTGAAAAATACACTCACTAGCAAAACAGTCAGGCTTGCAGATGGACTTGTGAAATTTTAATGAAATTGCACACGTTGTAAGGCAGTACAGTATTTGACTATGATGGTTAGAGGGGTTGGCAGCACTGGTGGCTGCATGTGACGTGGGACCCCCGCAGGCATGGATACAAGCAAAAATTTTGATGTAGAAAGGAGTCATAGGTGCAGTATCCTTTCCTGAGGCATATCAACCAGCAGCTATTGTAACTAGCCCTCAAAGTCCAATACCAGCATCTCCCGTCCAAACACAGGCGCTGAGCTCCTGTAATGCTTGGCACACATTATATGCATGAGGTGGTGTGCTTAAATACCTACTGGTTCCAAAACTGCACAATCTGTGCCCACATGCAAGGCACCTGACCTCATACATACCTGACCACAAATGATTCTTACAATGTTCATCGTGTTAATATTGCTGTCTTCTGTGTTTACATGACATTCTGCAGACCTTCACTCACTGTTGTGACTGACTGTCAGATGCTCTAGCAGTTGCCTTGGTTTATCGTAGTTTGGGTCAACTGTGGCTGAGTGGTTAGAGCAGTCGTCCTCCAATGCAAGAGTTGGGGGTTTGATTCCACCAGCAGTCACATGCTTGTCCCTGGGCAAGACACTGAACCCATCATTGCCTCCAATGTGTGCCCCATCGGTGTATGAATGTGACAAAGCTCTGATTAATCTTTGTAGAGATTTAGTAGAGTGCTGTACGGATGAGTAAATGAGGGCACAGATTGTGTTGTGAAGAGCTTTAAGTGTCTTGATAAGATAGAAAGGTGCTATATAAGTACAGTCCATTTACCATTTACCTGATAACACCATTGAGTCACTAGTGACACCACCACTTATGGTCTCAGGAGCTCGTTTTTGTTGTTCCAGCTACTCTCATGTCAAACCATTGGCTGACCTGTTGTTGGTCTGCATGTGGATCAAATTATATCTACAGGTACATCATTCAGAACATTCCTTCTGAGTGCTTGCCAGTGTTTTTTTCCAGTGAGTGTATTTGACATGAAAGATAAAATGCAGTTATAAGAATACATGAGTGAAGACCTCGTAAACCGTTTAGATGGGATTTACGTACTATTTTTGATTGGCAAATCCATTTATAAAAAATTAACCTCCAAGCAGGTTTTAGCATCATTGCATAATCCAACACCAAAATCCTACATCGAAATTGCACAAAAAATTTTTTCCTTCCTTGCTCTGCGAGAGGTGGCAGCTTTTTTTGCTCTCTCCCGCCACCACCGTCTTCCTTCTCCCTGCTCTGCTCTCTGTGTGTGTCTGAAGCTCCTCGGGTACTCATCTCCCGAATGTAAATTAAGATTATGGATCTGGTATCATGGACAATCAACTCTATTGACAAGATTTTTTCAACAAAACGACATGGTCCAGGGGAACCAGCGTGTCCAGCTCAGACGCACACTGTGGGATACGTCATGGACTCTTGGGGAGTGTGGCAGGTGATGTGTCTCCCAGTCCTGTCTCAGGAGGACATTGAAGACATTTATATAATTAGATTTATGATAGCAGGGACTCTGCTTTCATGCATCGGAGGGGCTCTGTTCTATCGGAAATTGAAGAAGGCAGCCGTTTCGGCCATGGCAAAGCTTCCGAGCCAGTGTGAAGGTTTGATTTGTGCCCTGACCTTGCAAAATCAGCTGATTTACGAGCTAAACCGTAAGGTGGAGGCGATTTATGAGAATTGCATGCCAACTGCGGTTTCTGGGACTCGTCAGCGTGGTGGGTTCGACCTTGGGGGAGACTCATAGCATGGATAAGTGGAATGGATTCCCACAATTAGGTCATTTTGGAAACAATTCATCCAGATGGACTCAAGGCTGAAGAAAAAATATGTCTGCCTGAAGAAAATCAACAATCAAGCTTATCTGAATCTGACTCCCCACCGGCCTTGGAAATGGGCTGACTATCAAATTTCTCCTGGGTCATGAGTAACCAAGGATAACAAGCTTCATCTATCGCATCTATTTATCAGAACTGCTGGCTGAACAACATCATCAGAACTGTGGCTGATCTGAAAAACGCTCATGGACAAATCTCACCACCTTGACCTCAAATGCATATGTAATCTGTTTTTAATTGTGCTTGCTGGTAGAGTTTTTTGATGTCTCAAATCATGTGATAGACAAGATGTGAAAGATCTTTTTTGTAATACCACCATCTACCCTCATGGTTCTTTCCCCTTTTCATATCTAAGATTATTATTCTAATAACAATAAGAAGGCAGCGCTGAAAAAATTAGCTGCAGCTTCGTACACTAAGTCCATCTTCCGGGCGACTGTGCGTACATGTTCTCTCTGTACCTCGGTGCAATGATAAAAAAGCTTATTCTGATTCTGATGCTGATTCTAAAACCCTCACAAACTCTAAAATGGAAACATGGATCAGTTCTCCAAAAGATGGAATTGCAGTTTACAAAGTTTTCACATGGGAAGATAAATCTTAGTTTGTTTGTGACCACATTCAACCTTAGTTGTTGTAGTGACAGCAATCTGCATGCCATGCACATAAACACACAGTCACACAAAAAAAACACAACCCTTATCCAATACATATGAACGGTGCAGATGCTTTAGGATTTAAACCACTGACAAGTAAAAAAACAGAGTTACCCCATCCCATCCCCACAACGTCCAACAATCAGTCAGTCTCCACCCATTCCTTCTGGTAGACAGCTTGACCGTTTGCAGCCATGGAGATGCAAGAGTCAAGTTTGATACCAAAGAGGCTGTAATTTGCTTCCCTTTGGTGAGCGTGTGGCATATTTCTGTGAGGTTAGTGCATCAGGTGAGGAAGACGGGGCATTAACTGTAGTAGAGCTGCGAAGGGGGAGGGCGAGGCTCGCCTTACACAAGATGAAGAGTGGGACTTGTACTTACAATACCAGGGAATTTGGGGCTCTCTGTGGTGCTGTGGTTAAAGGTGCTGCTCACAGTGGAGGAGATTGTGTACGGCCTCTTGAAAGTTAGACTCACGGCATCCATTGACTGGCTCCTACCGCGGATCACCCGCTATGGAAAGAGATGAGGAGGAGGAGATACATTCACATGGCATGACTCTTGAGATCTCTCTGTATCGTTGTGTGGAATCACAGACCAAGAGGAGCCTCGGGGCTGTCTCTGAACACCGACCACTACAGGCAGAAAGTGATTGTTCTGATCCTGACTGAAGAGGAAGCAACAGAGAACGCCAAGCTTTAGGAGGGTTCAGAGGAGTCGTCGTGTTTATAAGTGGCATAAGAAGATAGAGTAACTAAACCACACTGAGTTTAAACACAGCCCAAAGAAGTTTAAATCCCAGCACACCTCTTAGAGAAACATAGGCATGTGAAGGTGAAATAAATCCATCCAATCCTGCTAAATTTCATGACAAAATGTGCAAGTGGTGCCACAGCAGCATGCAGACAGGAAGTCACTGTTAGGACGTTTGAGCACAAAAGCTGGGAAGCAGAAGAAGAGCGGAGATCCAGAAGGAGAGCAGCATCTTCTTTCAGATTTCATTCCGACTGTGGGACACTGATAAAGCTTTTAAAGCCCAGCACACATACAGACAAGAACAGTGTTGGAAAACTGCCAGAGAGAAGCCATAAACATCATCTGACTGCAACTCTTAAACAAAGAAAATGTCAATGCTTCACGCTGATTCTTTCGGGTGACACTGCTCTTTGTAATAACACTTAACGTGATGATAGAACTTTGAATATTTTTGTATTTTTAACAGTACAAATGCTTGCTTTCTTGGTGTGAACTAGAGAGAAAATCAATGTTTCTCTCAAATCGCCTTGCTTCATAAAGTTACAGGCAGCAGCGGGACATCCTAGCTTAGCAAAGGATGGAAACAAAGGACTGCCTGAAAATAACTAAACACTGTGGTGCCAAATGTTCCTCCAAAAGTTTTAAATCAATACAGTATACAGAGTACAAATACTTGTAGGTAGTGTCTTGTCTGAGCCAGCCTGTTTTTCTGTTTTTCCAGTCTTTACTTTAGGTTAAAGTGCACTTCAATGGAAATTAGGTCATTTTTCAAACAGGAGTTAGTTACAAACTTCCCATGAAACCGCCCTCCAGAAAGTTTCAGGATGAAATGCAGCCAGGCTGACACTCCCAGTCTGTGCACCTAAAGCTCCAGTTACCTTGAAGGACTCAAAGAAGCCTCCTCCTCCTGCGCTCCCATTTTCAATCTTGTCCTCCTCTCCTCCCACTCCCATTATAGCCTGGCTGTTCACATGGAGCTCCTCATAAAGGGTCTCAAGCAAAGCCAATCGAGTTCGTTCCTACAAAGTAATATGTGCAAACAAAAACAAGTCATTTATTAACTTTGACTTGAAGACTAAATGATGCTCAACTTACCTCCAATTTGGCAAACTTCTCAGCTTTGTAACATGCATACTCTGCATTGATTAGCTTGGTAAAAAGGAATTCCTGGAATTCAGGACCCTAAAAAAATGCATAGACAAAATATTACTCTGGAAACTAAAAAAGATGACCGCACTTATTTTCAGGTTGTTCTCTTACTTTCTTAAAGACAGCAGGATTTGGGAGGGCCGGGCCAAAGAAAGGAACATCATCCCGCGCTGTCACCGACACCTGGAGAGCAAAAATACAGCTCAGGAAAATAATTTGTGGAAAAAACAACAGATTTGTTGCAAACACGACTGGAAAAGGAAGTAAGAAGAAATAACCTTGTACAGAATGTTGTCAGAGCAGGGGTTGACCACTTGGACCACAATATAAGCGTGAAGAAAGTTTGATGCGATCATGTCTGGAACAAAGGGAGTATTTTCGTCTTGGAAAACAATGGCCACAATGTCATTCCCTATGTGCCTTTTTCTCTGCAACTGCAACACAACAGCCAAAAGACAAGGAAGTGGTTAGAAAGTGAAGCAATTTAAAATGTGTATGGAGACTGTATGTGTGAAAATGAATGTATGCTTTGTTAAATATCTGCTTATATGGGGTAGGTAAGTGTATTTTTTTTCATCTGCTGCCATAAGAGGAGAGTAATCATTGGATGTATGTCTACAACTGATTATCTTCTGGAGTAAACCCACTTCAAGATGGCTACAATTAACTGACCTTCACCAAAGTAAGAGTAACTCTTTACAATAATTTCAGCTCATGTCTCACCCTCTCGCCTTGTCGGCTGATGGGGTATGGATTTGGTAAACACCACAAAGGGGTGCTGTTTCCCTTGAAGTCAATCAGAACACCACTAGGCCCACAGCAGGTATATAACAGCCACTGCTGCTTTCAGGAAACTGAACATTTCCACAGAATTATTTGTATTTGTCAGAGGTTGGCTAGTACCGATTTGGTATTTGTGTAAATAAAGGAGATAGAAGTGGAGCAGAATTTGGCTGTGAGCACTCAAGTACTGCTCATATATACAGCAGCCCTTGTGATTTTTTTGTGTTGCTGTTTTTGTTAGCACAACAGAGATTTACATGCAAACCATGGTCCTCTGTTACCTAGAGGGAACTTGTGCGGCTGCTTGCTATGAATCATAATAGGTGTGTTCGACTGCGATGGTATTACGTTACCTGCTGGGTGTCCCCCTCTGTGTAAGGCAGCTTTGTGGACACATGGAACATGACCTCTTTGTTGCGGTAGTTGCAGTAGATGGATTCTGTGCCAGTCTGCCCATGAGTCACGTCCAGCCCTCCTCGGAAACTGCAAACACACAGAGCCGTGTCTAACAGGATATTCTACCATCACCGCAGGAGCGTGACCATCCCTCCTACGGTGCGCAGGATGAGATATAAATTGGAGTTGTTGTTGTTGTTTTTATATATGGCAGAGGATAGCCACGGTTGGATTCTCACCCTTTAAAGTTATGGAGTTCAATTTTCTCTCCCAGAAACTCCAGGAACTCTACAAAGGCAGGACTCTCTTCGCTGTTGCCAAACAGCTCCTCTTCTGAAGTCTGGAACGAGTAAAGCCAATTAAAGACTTGTGCTTGCAAAAGCAAATGACAGGCAGGTAAAATTAGAAGAGGCAAAGAATGTTTTGCATGTTTGCTAATGAGAATGACTTTAGTGGCACAAGTATTTTATGTAAGACATGTGTTTGCATCAAATTAGGGTAAAAAAAACAATGGGAGTTAACTCGTGAGAGTACTCTGACATGATGTGCTTGCATGATGCATCCCAAGCACGTTGTTAACAAAAACTAACTTATAGGGATAATGAAGATTGCAATTCCAATCATATTTTCTGGACAGTTGATTATCTTTTGTCAGCAAAAGGAGAACTGATGAAACACAAGTCCATTCCCTAAAACAAACACAAGGAAGTAACGCCTGAGAGGAAGCTGGCATTGTTCAATATATATACTGTCCATACCTCATTACAATTTGCCTGTTTCACTATTAAACCTTTCTCTGACCATCATACTGAGGAAATGGTGAAAAAGCGACCTGTGTGTTTCAAATCATATTTTACAAGATTGAACTGGCTTAAAGCACTGAGCATCTCTACTCCATCTGCTAGTACTCTCGAAAAAGCATTCTGTTATTCCTCTGGCCTCCCACCCCCAACTCCCCTAAAGAGTTGGCTGCACAAAGGGGCTGATTGGCTCAGAAAATGAGAGGGTGAGCTGAAGACAGCCACAATGACTGGGCTTGAGCGAAAGCCATAATTAAAACGAGAAGGGCTGAGCATAATCAGTTTCCTAGAGGAAATCAGAAATTACAATGCATTTGCATGCACGTTGTTGTTGGAGGGAAAATACAAGAGATCCACACACAGCAGAAAAATGAACCCAGTTAACGTGCAGACTGCAGAACTCACCTGTCCAAACCTCTGGTAGATGACCCCAAATTTGAAATTGTTGCTTATCACATGTTCATCAAATGTGACAATAAGTCTTGAAGCCTGTTGGCAGATATAATGAAATGTTTTTAATTATGTCCTCACATTTTTCATTCTGGGAATGTCTGCTGGATGACTGATTCTAACCCACTGAGGCTAATTTTCTGTCGTATCACTTCAGTTCTTTTCTGTGCACTGCAGGCACAATCATTAGGCACAATTTATTCCTCAAATACAATGCTCTCACAGTCAGTGCAGCTTAACACAAGGAAATATCATGGAATATTTAGCTGTATGGGATTATTAGAAGACTGAATTACAAAGATCTGGTCTCAGTGTTCTTCAATTCTGGAGTAAACGCAACAAAAATGGAGTGTGAGGAGTTTTTTTTAAAGACCTAAAAGTTTTTGCCGTGTCTTCCAAAACCCAGACAGCTCCAGTTTGTTCACCCAGAAAGACTCTCCAGCCTGGTTAACACTTGACTTCTTTTATTGTGGCGATGAGATGAATGACTTCGCTGTTCTGTTATAATTTTTTTAATTAAACGTTTTTAGTGATGTCCGGGTTTCAGCTTTTTTCTTTTCACCACGGCCACATTAGTGAGCTCTTAACACGAAGGTACAGCAAATCACAGTTCTACATTATGTTGGAATTGGAAGGTATCAACTTCAAGTACCTGCAAGTATTTTATTCACTTTGTCAACAGCAAGAAACCAGTGTTTAATGAAAGTATTACTCTGATTGAATACAGTGTGAACAAAATGTTACAAGTCTTTAAAGGTCCACTGACATGATTTTTTTTCTATTCATAAAATTGCTCAATACTGTATATATATACATATCATCATTTAAATATGTTCGTTTTTGCAAACAAAATGATAAATCACTTTAATTTTGCTTTAAAAGTGATTTTGAACTTCAAGCCGTGTTTAATCATGGGAAATCCGATTACACGCGAACGCACCATCTGTGACGTAACACTCTAGGGCTCAGGGGCCTCATGTATCAATGGTGCGTACGCACAAAAACCGTGCGTACGCCATTATCCACGCAAAACTCCGTTATGTATCAAAACAGAACTGAACGTGGAAATGTGCGCACCGCCACGGCAGCTCCAGAGCTGGCGTACGCACGTTTCTGTGGTTTTTGTTCCTTTGGCGACACTTACAGGTGATTCTGGAAACTGTTCATGATGGGAAAATAATTATTATTTCCACCCAAACACACATGATTAACAATTATTACATCCACATGGACGCAATCAGAATATAACCTGCAAAAAATATAAAAAACAGAAAGACTGAATAGTTCTGCACAGCTTAAATTCTTGTTTTTTGTTCATTTTTAGCTGTTTTAGCAGTTGAAGAACGTGATGCATGATGGGACAAGACGACATTCCTCTGTTGCAGGGTATATTTAAATGAAAACAACGTTTTTCTTTTTTTAAATTCATTCCAGATTTAAAGAACACAAGAAAACTATTTTAAAAAAAACCACAAGAAATCCTCTTTTTCCTTCATTTCATGTATTGTTTCATTTCATGTTGTTCTTTCTAAATAGTTTTCTTGTGTTCTTTAAATCTGGAATGAATAAAAAAAAAAAGAAAGAACGTTGTACCATGCGGGAATCAAACTCATGATCTTTGGGATGGAAGGCGAACACGCTACCCACTGACCTATTTAGGCATGTTAGAATAGCTTGGTCAACTTCTCGTTTAAAAGTGGACGGTTTGTTGTGCGCTGAGCGTGCCAAACAAAACCTTTTTCTGTGCCTCTCTACGTCACTCAGAAGTGTCTCCAGTTCACAGTCCGTGAAGTTACTCTTTTTTCCACGTTTCGACATGATTTGCAATAGAGCAAAGACGACATTCCTAACGTGCAGGGCATATTTAAATGAATTTGCATATTTATATGGAGGCGTGTCAAAGGCGGAGTCGGCCACTCTCTCATGTGCGCTCAATTCCACGTTGATTGTGATGTACAAAAGCAATGTGCGTGGATTGCGGTGTACGCACAGTTTGATACATCTGGATTTTTTTGTGCGTACGCAGTTTTCTGGATTTGACCGTACGCAACTTTTCAGTAAGAAGTCCACGCAAGTCTTTGTACATGAGGCCCCTGGTCTCTTTAAAGAGGTCCTCAACACACTAACGGTAGCCCCGCCCCCAGACCGGATTCAAAATCCCTCATGAAAATGGGAGTGTCGAGAGACATGGAGGGGAGGAGGTGGGTGGTTGAGCTGCGTTCACGCCCCCTCTAGCAACAAAACTAAAACAAACTAAAACTCCAGCAAACAACTTACAGCAAGCAACAACAAAGAATAATTTTGTAGATGTATTTATCTATCCCCACCCGATCTATCCAAAACAAAAGGCCTAAAAATAAATCAAAAATAATACCAAAAATTATTCCATGACCAGGGTTTGAGCCTGGGTCTGTCGGACCCCAAACCCGCACCTTCACCACTGCCCTATCAATGTGTAGCCAGACGGGTATGGATAAAAATAGGGAACTTTAGTTTAAAAAAATAAATAATCTATTTTAATAAAAGAAAGTGAATTTGGTTAAAAGCTTTACTAAAAGTTACCCTTAGGCACATAGACCCGTTGCAGATGAGGCATGAGACAAGTTCACACAGACACCAATTAAATTGCACAATTGTTTGTTTAATAAAATCCTAAGTTTAAAATATTTACAGTTTAAAAAGGCTAAAATCCTAAATTTAAAATATTTACAGTTTAAAAAGGCAGTTGGAGCTCAATTCAGAATCAAAGTGCAATTCATATCAGTATAAAACAGGAAAGAAAATCATACACACACACACACACACACATTCCCCACACCAAACAGTATTCAGTCACCGCCTGGAGGGATCCTTTTATAATCACACAACAGTGCAAAGTCCACCCTGGTCTGATCTGTCGCTCCGGAAGAGACGCCACTCCAGCCGACACCCGCTAGTTAGTTGAGCTGGACAGTGGTCCAGTTCAGCCCGCAGGACGCGTGACGCAGCCCGCTCCATGCCGTCCAGACAGCAAACACCAACACAGGACCAGTCGGCAGTCGAACGACCCAGATGGAGGGCAGAAACCAGTCGGGACCATCCAGACAGCAGCAAACACACAGCAAGGATAAACAGCAGCAGCTACCAAACATAAATATAAATTAAAATCTGAATTTGTAAGAAACAGAAAAACTGGCACTTCAGTACTCACTGTGTTCCACCTCAACAGCAGAGGGAAACAGGAAACTCGTACATGTCGCGAGAACAGTGGATCATCGCGACCCTGCACCTCAACGCTAGCGCGACACAGCCAGCACGAATGACGTGTCAACTAATGAGGACTACCCCTTTTTATACCGGAAGTAGCCCCAGACCGACCAATCACATCTCTGCATGTGTGGTGCATTCAATGACCCCAGGTCATCCTGCTACAAAGGCATTTATGCATTCTTCATCCATCACAATATAAGAAAACAAATATGTACAACCAAATAGTTTCGATGTAGTGAAAAGTATTCCTAAAATAAATATGTTAAAATATACAAATAACTGTTGCCATTCCGAAAAAAAACTATAATATGCTTCTTTGCAGTACTTTTCCGGAGTGCAATGTACCACTTCCATATAAGGTATGAACTGCAGCGCGGACCTTCTCATCTCTGCAGGGGATTGGCTCTGCTTGAACTACTTTTGTGACGTCAGAGTGTACAAGACACGTCAGAGTGAACAGTCCTTGACCAATAAGAAAATTAAGGTGCAATATCTATGTCCAACCCATAGGGTTACCGTAAACGTGTTTTTAGACCAAATATTGCCGATTTAAACTAATACACACAAATATGTGAAGATTAACACAGACATAGTGCTATACAACATTTTAGACACATTCTAGGGAGTTTATCAGCTAAAAAAAGTTAATTTTGAGTTTAGTCCCTCTTTAATGGCGGACAATTTAAAACCAGACAAATTTAGCAATCTATGTTAAGATTTGAGCTATTTGTCTTCATTTGGGAAGCAGAAAATTGTTTGGGTAATGGAAAAAGAAACAACAGGATCTAATTTTACTAGATAAATTTAAAAAATATGGTATGAGAGGACCTGCATTGCAATGGATATTTAGCTATCTGAAAGATAGAAAGCAGTTCGTTCAAATAGAAGATGTAAGATCTACTTTAGGAAATGTTTTATGTGGAGTACCACAAGGCACTATACTTGGACCTAAGTTATTTATTTTATATGTAAATGATTTAATGAATGTGTCTGATGACCTCAAATGTGTTCTTTTGCTGACGACACTACTTTATTTTGTGCGGGCAAAGATTTGGAAGAATTGTTTGAGTTGGTAAATATTGAATTTGTTAAAATACAAAATTGGTTTAAATTAAATAAGTTATCTTTGAACCTAGACAAAACTAATTATATGATTTTTAGTAAGAAAAAAATAACTGTTGATGTTCCTTTTAAGATTGATGGCTCTGAGATATGTAGGGTAAGGGAAGTGAAGTTTTTGGGTGTAATTATTGTTGAAAAGTTATCATGGAAACAACACATAAATTCTGTAAAAACTAAACTATCAAGATCTATTGCAGTGTTGTATAGAGTTAAAGCTCTATTAAATGGAAAAGGAATGTATTTGCTGTACAATGCAATAATAATCCCGCATTTAATTTGTTGTGTTGAGGTTTGGGGTACAGCGTGCAAAACTATAACCAAGTCCATTTTTATTTTACAGAAAAGAGCAATAAAGATCATCACCAGAAAGCATTATTACCATCCATCAAATGTATTGTTTAGCAAATTAAAATTACTGAAATTTTATGATTTGGTTGACTACAATATACTCTTAATATTGTACAAGGCGCAGCACTTCACATTACACTCAAATATACAAACGCTTTTTGTAAAAAGACAGAGCACTTACAATCTTAAGGGTACAGTACTGATATTTTTGTTAAGCCAAAACATAATACAGGTACTAGTTTAAAGAGTAGGTCTACTATAATTTATGGAATAGGTCTACAGTATGGAATGTTTTAGAAAAAGATATAAAAGTTGCAAAAACAATGACTTTGTTTAAAAAAATGAATAAATTTGGGTTTCTGGAAAAATATGTATAAATTGGTTTGTATCAAATTTTATGAATGGTAAAATATGATGAGTTATTTATTGTGTAATTTTTTTTGTTTGGATTATTGTTGTTTGAATTGATTGTTTGAATTAATTTTTGTTAAAAAAAAAGGGGCAGACATAATAAGATTTTATCTTCTTCTGCTTCCTTTCATTTCATGCAATGTTTGAAATTTTATTTACATGGAATTGTAAATAGGTTTTTTTGTGTTCTTTTAAATTTGAAATTTGAAATGAATAAATAATCTAAACTAAAAAAATAATAATACTAATTTAGGTCTGATGCTGTATCAGACTGACTTAAGTGGAGCTGCTCATACCTGTGACAAGCCCAGAGCTCTGCAGTGTTGCGTCACAGATGGTGCTTTCGTGTGTAATCGGATTTCCCACGATTAATCACGGCTTGAAGTTCAAAATCACTTTTAAAGCAAAATTAAAGTGATTTGTCATTTTGTTTGCAAAAATGAACATATTTAAATGATAAAATATATATATATATATATTTTTTTTAGCAATTTTATGAAAATTAAAAAATCATGTCAGTGGGGCTTTAAATACAAGAAGAATTCCAGCGATGTGGAGGTAAAGTACCGGTACAGCGCTGCCCAACTCTTTTCATCATGTCTGTGATAATGTCCCAGAGAGAAGCTTAAATATTAAATCAAAGCAACTTTCCTGAGGTTGAAGCTATGAGAAACTGAATGTTTGCTATTCTTGATGAAGTTGTGGTTGATGAAAATTGATTTTTATATCAGAGTCAAAGTTTCTTTATTTGTCATTCCACCACATGTGGTACATGTGGTGAATCAAAATTTTGTACACAGGGTCCCAGTTACATCCAACAATAAAATGTCAAAGAAAAAGAGTAATAAAATCTAAGAAAAACGTCAACTAAATATACACTAAGCACTAATAGCATACTTTGTAAAAACAATCCGTCGAACAGCAGCACGAACATCAGTCTGTGTGAGCAGATGTGCATGAATGAACACAGGAATACGAAACAGATCAGCAGCAACATGAAACAGATCAGCAGCAACATGATGTGATTATCCTGGTTAGATATTCATGAGTCCAACAGCCTCAGTGTAGAAGCTGTTCCTCAGTCTAGTGGTTCTACACTTAATGCTCCTCAACCTCCTTCCTGAGAGAAGATGGGTAAAAAGTGCGTGTGTGCTGGGTGAGTGGGGTCCTTCATGATGCAGGTGGTCCTCTTCCTACATCTGGAGGTGTAGATGTCTGTGATGGTGGGGAGGCTGACTCCAATAGACTTCTGTGCAGCCTCCATGCCACACATTGATATTACGGTATATGGCCCAAATGCGACTAAAGCTGAATAGCCCCAGCCTAAAGCATTACATTTAAACAATTCACAAGATAGTTATATACTGTAAATGTAAAACATGCTCATCTCTACACCCACTACACACCTGCTTCAGCCTGTTGCCATCGGGGAGGAGACTGAGGAGTCTCCAGGCTCGAACCAGCAGACTTATGCTGGGTACCCACTGCACCGGTGTCGGGTGGCTGAAGCGGCCGGTTTACATTCAAAGTCTATGGGGAGATGCGTGGAGTCGCGGCGAACCGTGAAGCGGCGCGTTTTGAGTGATTGAAGCGGTGCGACGGCACGCTGCAGTTCCTTTCCACGCACGCGCGCGTCCAAAGCAACCTACACGTCGAGCCGCCAACGTCATAAAATTCGATCTCTGGTGGCTCGACGCGTCCAGCAAACAGTCGGGAGAGCCTCTGCTATGTGATGACACAACGACAACGGGACTTTTTTTTTTACTTTTTAAACTTACCTGATCGAGCCTCCATGAATTGGAACCAAACTCCGGTAAGAAACTTGGCATTTTAACCAGTTACAGCTGTCCACTCCAGCGTTTGATCACCCCAAACATAAAAAAAACGTTTTAATCTCACCAAAGACTGTCGGAGCTGCAGTAGTCGGAGCTGCAGTAAACAACTGACCCGGAAAACGAGCTAGACCCCCTCCCCTCTGCCTCCCCCTAGTGCGCGTCATCAGACGGTCTTCAGTGGCTATGTGGGGACGTGACAAGCGGCCAAAAGGGGGCGGCAGGAGCGTTCTGACAAGTTTGGTGGGGACCAGGCATGAGAGACAGCTCTGTTCATCAGGCAGTCAGGATGCTTAACACTCTGCCAGCTCTGCCCTCCCTCCCAATTGTACTACCTTAATCACAAAAAACTTTCACACATTACCTCACAACACAAAGTTTTTTTTTGTTTTTTTTTAACACTGGACTCTGTGTCATCAATACGGGTCATTCACTAAACTCTCGGTCATGTGCTCATTCAGTTTGCACTACTTCTCATATTTGCACTAATGTTTGTATTACATTACTGCCTATAGTCATACTACTGTTTACATTTACTGTTGACATTTATTACTACTGTTTACATTTATTACTACTGTTTACATTTATTACTACTGTTTACATCTAGACTTTTTATATCTACACTACTGCTGATATACAGTATATATTCTTTTTACTAGCCTTATTGCATAATGCCACTTTGTTTCTATACCAATATCAACTACCTCATACATATACTGTGTACATTAACCCCATATGCTGCTTTGTCACTCTTTACAAATGTCAAATGCCAGAACCTTCATTTATTTTATAGATATACTTTTTATACTTTATACTTCGGGACAGTATTACACTCTATTTCATTTTTGCTGTTGGTGAAACTTTTTATACTTTTATACTACTATGGAAAACTACTATGAAAAAACTCAGGACAGTATTACACTCTATTTCATTTTATGATTATGTTTATTAAATGTTGGTGTTTTGGTGTTGGTGAAACTTTTTATACTTTTTTTACTACTATGAAAAACTACTATGCAAAAAACTCAGGACAGTACTAAACTTTTATTATTTCATTTTATGCTTGTTTATTAATTGTTTAGTGTTTAAATGGTTACTGTTGCACCGAGGGACTGAGAGAGAAATGCAATTTCAATCCTGTGTATGTCCTGTACATATTGCAGTTCTGACAATAA
This sequence comes from Garcialebias charrua, assembly GCA_038048925.1. NCBI lineage: Eukaryota > Metazoa > Chordata > Actinopteri > Cyprinodontiformes > Rivulidae > Garcialebias > Garcialebias charrua. The sequence continues at coordinate 38,174 of JBBPBX010003993.1, forward strand.
AGTTGACTTTGACTTTGACTTGACTTGTAGATGTGTATACTTGGTTGCTTTGATTGGCTGTATATGTTGACACAGTTGTGTCTACAACCCAGTGTTCACTTTTCCAATGCCCAAAGTTTAAAGCAAAAATAGAGTGTGTCCTATGATTAAATTTTTCAATCTTGGGTTTGAATTAGAAAGAAAACACACAAAACTGAGGTTGCAAACGTCACAGATCAGAACTTACTTTTGGATAAAGGACAGGATAAAAGCGGTCCACGTTGACTTCTTCACAGACAAGCTGAGGTGGAAATAAAGAGAACATGTCAAAATTAGCCTGTTATATTGTATTAGACTTCCTCATTACTGATGCTGTTCAAACTAAAACGTGTTTTCTCACCTTGGCCATTTGGACCACATTAGGAAACTCTGTCAGACAGGAAATGGGGATGACATCTTGGTGGGTTTTCAGCTTGGTCCTGGTGAAATCATAAAAATAATCAGTGTTGGAACATTTCCATCAGACGTCCAAGAGAGGATCCGGTTTGTACCATTATCAGATGTCCCCACCCTTGCCTCTCTTTGCCTTCCCTCCCTGCACAGCCACCTACTCACTGGTCTAAATAGTCCATCTGTTCCTCTGCTGTGAAAATGACAGTTGTGTTGACACTCTCTTTAGCTTTATGGCCTCTACAATAACACCCAGGAAGGATACATGCATTCAGTCAACACTGAGCATTGGAGGAAAAATGTATCATGATGCGTTCTGTTTTATTTTTTATTTGTTTGTTTCATTATGTAGAAGTGGTGAATTTTTCTTTGATCATCACCCAGACTGAAACATTGTTCTGCATGCATGGAGAGCGTTACCTGAGCACGAGGCGGAGATATTCCTGGTCACCGATCACATCGTATTTTATGGAGAACACCAGATGTCCGAGGTTACTGTCCACTGAATAGTAATTAAAGTGCTCCTGGGGGCACAGTGCAAGCAGGACACCATTAGTTTCTGTCATAAACCAACACACATGAATAATCATGATGGTTTGTGCAGATTCTATACCACATGCTGAACTAATTTATTTTTGTTAGAACATGACAGAAAAGAATGCATCTTCATTAGCAGCAGTGTGTGCGATGCCAAACACTGAGGTCGGTTTCCACTGCTTTTTTCTTGCAAGAAGTTAGAAGTTTGCCAACTTTTCTTTTTTGGCCAGTGAGGAAGAAAAACAAGCAGTTTTGATCAAGGAGTTCATAAAGATATAAAAATCATTATAAAGCTCTAGAAATCTCCAAATGTTATACTGCACACATTTATGTGATATTTCAGTCATTAAAATTAATTGAAACAACTCGCACAGAAAAAATGAAATTAATATAAATCTAACAAAATGAAAAAGTAGTTCAGAAAGTTTGTAAGATTGAGCTTTCCTAATGAAAAATAAGAACTTCATAACAAAAAGATAAACACATTTGCCATCAACAAATGGCAAATGTACTCCTTTAAATTAACTCCTTTAAATATATTTCTGTCTAATAGGAAAACTCTTAAAAAGGAAAATGATACTATCAAAATGTCCAATCCAAATGAGACAGCAGGACAACTCAAATCCACACTGGCCTGATTCTTATCTATAACAATTTGTCCCAAAACACTTGGAAAAATATAGAAAACTAGAAAGTTCCTGGAGAAACTTTGACGGGGACTGCCTATTTATTATTAAATTATTATGAATGATAAAATGTAATATTAATGATTATTAATATTAATAATTAATGCTACCGGTGTATGAATGTGTGTATGAATGGGTGGATGGCTGGTACTGTGAAGCGCTTTGGGGCCCCTCATAGGGGGCTGGAAAGCGCTACATAAGTAAGCTCCATTTATCATTTACTAATTATTAAGTATTAATACAAATAATTATTAACACATTGTTAATTTAATATTAATTATTATTATTAATAATAATAATAATAATAATAATAATGAATTTAATTTATAACGCACTTTTCATTAATGAAAATCTCAAAGAAATTATTAAAAATTATTAAATAGTAATAATTAATTATCAATATTAATAAATTATGTTCATCTTAATCAATGTTAATACTAAATACTGTATTATTATTAATATTAATAATTATCAACATATAAATATATCATTATGAACATTAATAATTAATGTTAATTATTGTTATTGCTAATAATATTAATAAATGGTAAATGGTAAATGGAGCTTATTTATATAGCGCTTTTCCAGCCCCCTATGAGGGACCCCAAAGCGCTTTACAATACCAATAATAAGGTGATAATAGGTAATAATAGGTGCCTTCCTTGCATGTTGAACCAAAATGGCTCCATACATTATTCAGTTTCTGTGAAGAGTTTTCTCCTATTCATTTCCTATGGGAAATTTGGCATCTTTGTTAGCAAAATATGTTGCCACTTCCTGGAGCTGAGCTGGTTGTTTTGATATACATGTAACTTGTTTTGTGGGGGTCCAAGTTGCGGTTCGGGCCACATTAAAGTTGAAAAATACACTTTTCAGGTGTAGAATAATAAGTGGGCAGTCACAAACTAGTTCCTGGAGTTGATGAAATATTGCATCTTTCTTCGCAAATTACGTCGCCATGGTAACTCGAAATGCCAATAAAAGTAATATAACACATCACGAGGCTGTGCCAGTCATTCTGATGTAACTTTTGTAGGGGTAGACATTGTGGTTTGGGCCGCATTAACGGAGATAGAAATGTAGCCACACTTCCGAGGTGTAGAATGACAGGTGCCTGCCATGCATTTGCATGTGTAGGAGTTCTGGCCTGCCTTCTTCCTCCCTCCACCCAGGACACTGGCAGCAGCTGCAGCTCTACTAGCAGGAGGAGTATAAGAAGCCACAGAGACCATTCAGCAGACGCTGGGACATTCACTACCAACGGTAGAAATGTTCCAGTGAGTGATTTTGTGAGAAGCTTTAAATCATTAATGCCTCGTGTTTTTGTCCGTCTCCTCAGTTCACCTGCCGTCCTGCTGCTCTGCTGAGAAAGACTCCGTGAAGCTTTTACCCTCCTGCACTCCTTCATCTGCTCTGCGCCACCGCCACTTGCCTGCTAGTTTTGGATCTTCACTACACTTCACGTTTTGGACATTGTTACTCAACCCCTGTTACAACCTCAACAATTACAGTATCTGTAAGAATACTCATTGTCAAGATTCAACCAACCTCCTCCTCAAACAATATTCTAAGTTAGAATATTGTTTGAGGAGGAGGTTGGTTGAATCTTGACAATGATAACTGCTCCCTCTGCCTTGCAGGAGAACCAGCCACTTCACATGTTGTCACCTCGATATCACTTATTGTAAATAAACACTGTAAATTGTTATTGAGTCCTGGTTTCTGTTCATCTCAGTCCTTTCAGTCTGGGTACACCCGTTAACATAACAGCATGGCAGCTCCCAATAATATAAACAGAGCTACCACCCAGTGGCAATTTTAGCCTCTTTTTGTGAGTGCTCAAGCACCCCTTAATTTGAACTCAGTACCCCTGGATAAAGCGCTGCGGCCAACTTCACGAGCAGCTGAATATAACATGGTAAATGGTAAATGGAGCTTACTTATATAGCGCTTTCCAGCCCCCTATGAGGGGCCCCAAAGCACTTCACAGTACCAGCCATCCACCCATTCATACACACATGCATACACCGGTAGCGGTAGTCTGCCATGCAAGACGCCAGCCAGTCCTACCGGGAGCAACTCGGGGTTAAGTGTCTTGCCCAGGGACACAACGAGGTATGCAGTGACCGGGGATCGAACCTGGGACTTTCCGGTCCTGAGCCGGCTGCCCTGCCTCTACACCATCTTGGCCCTCTAACAGTGATAAAACAAGCAGATGTTCATCTGTACCAAGGTAACTGCAAGTAAATCATCCATTTGGTTAAATTAAAGAGTCAGAGAATCTTTATTGTCATTTGCACCGCATGTGGTACATGTGATGAAACGAGATTATGTACACAGGGTCCCAGTTACATCCAACAACAAAATGTAAGAGAAAAACAGTAATAACATCTAGGATTAACTAAGAAAAACATCAACTAGAAATACACTAAGCACTAATGTAATAGAAAAACATCATTATAAACAGCAGCACGAACATGAGTCTGTATGAGCAGATGGTCACAGATGAACACAGCAACAAGAAAACAGATCAGCATCAGCATGATGTGATATTTTGCAGTGATTATTCTTATTATTTATTTATTCATGAGTCTAACAGCCTCAGGGTAGAAGCTGTTCCTCAGTCTAGTGGTTCTACACTTGATGCTCCTCAACCTCCGTCCTGAGGGGAGTGGGGCAAAGAGTGTGTGTGCTGGGTGAGTGAGGTCTTTCATGATGCAGGTGGCTCTTTTCCTGCATCTGGAGGTGTAGATGTCTGTGATGGTGGGGAGACTGACTCCAACATCTTCTGTGCAGCCTTCACCACTCTCTGCAGAGCTTTCCTCTCTGCAGCTGTGCAGCCTCCATGCCACACGTTGATGCTGGAGCACAGGATGCTCTCCACTGCACACCTGTAGAAGGAGGTGAGGACTGGGCTACTCAGACCAGCTCGTCTCAGCCGTCTGAGGAAGTAGAGTCTCTGATGACCTTTCTTGATCAGGCTGGTGGTGTTGTTGCTCCAGCTGAGGTTATCATTCAAGTGTACACCCAAGTACTTGTAGCTGGAGACCACTTCCACTGCAGATCCACTTATGTTCAGTGGGGTGTGGGTGTGTTTGTTCCTTCTGAAGTCCACAATCATCTCCTTTGTCTTCTTCACATTCATGTGAAGGTTATTGTCCTTGCACCAGCTCTCCAGATGTTCCACCTCCTGCCTGTAGCTGGACTCATCATTGTTTGTGATGCATCCCACCACAGCTGTATCATCTGCAAACTTTACAATATGACAGCCTGGATGGGTGGCTGCACAATCATGTGTGAGCAGAGTGAACAGAAGAGGGCTCAGCACACATCCTTGAGGAGAGCCAGTGCTGAGGGTTATGGTGGAGGAGGAGAAGTTGTGGATCTTCACGGACTGTGGTCTGTTTGTTAAGAAGTCTACGACCCAGTTACAAATGGAGGGGCTTAGTCCTAGTGTGAATAGTTTGTCAATCAGAGTTTGGGGGATCATGGTGTTGAAGGCAGATGTGAAGTCCACAAAGAGCATACGGACGTATGAGTCCTTCTGTTCCAGGTGGGTGAGAGCAGTGTGGACCACAGAGGAGATGGCGTCCTCTGTTGATCGGTTCTCACGGTATGCATAGGGTCCACGTTCATGTTGATGGATGTTTTGATGTGAGTCATGATCAGTTTTTCAAAGCATTTAGCGACTATCGGGGTGAGGGCCACCGGCCGATAGTCAAGTTAAAGATTAAAGCCAGTTGTGCTTTGTTTTGTGTGTTTTATATGTAGATATGTAACTTCTGGTTGCATAAGTTTAGTCTTTGTTTGTTATGGTCAGTTAACACTAAACTGATTTTGTACAAAGCATTTATTAGGTTGTGTAATGTACAGCAGAGTGCTCCATTGGTAGCATCTTAGCTAGCATGTCTGTGTTGGAAGCCGTTAGCTTAGTGCTACTCCTTGTTGTGCCGAGCGCTCTAAAATAGTTACTGAATCAAGTGTTTACATATGTAGGTAAACGTCAATGTTAAACCTGTTAAAATACACCAGAATGCAGGAAATGGCATCTACTGTACTTTGTTTAAATATTTCTGGGGGAGGACCCCCAGACACCCTGCCCCCCACCCCCCCAACCAGTGTGTGCCCCCCCACATTATGAATGCCTCTGATGCCAATGGCCACTATGTTGGGGGCTCAGCACCCCTAAACATCAGAGTTTAGAATCGCCCCTGTTACCACGATAACCTAATAGATTGAACTGAATGTGGGTATTTTCTTCACCCTGAACTCAGTAAACACACAATGCTCTGTCAATAAGTGATCAAGTAAAAGATTTATCCTTATATCAAATATCAGTTGTGGTGTCACCTGTCCTGCCCTCCGCAGTGTTTCTCCCTCATTTGATCAGCTCCTGCCTCTGCCACCTGTTGTCCTTCCCCAGGTGTTTGTGTTTATCCCCTCGTTAGTGTCTCTATGTAATCTGTTCCCTGATTGTTGCCCTGTCTGTTGTCCCGGCATCATGTTCTGTCTCCTCGTCCAGTCCACGTTCCCTCCATACATCTAAGTTTGCTGCCACATTTTTTTTTGTCAAAAAATATTATTCTTATTTACCTTCGAGTTCCCCCGAGCATCTGTCTGCACTTGGGCTCAACTTACCACCAGACCACGATAAGCTTTTCACAAAATTTTGCAAGCAAAACTCTTCTTATCCTCTTAAACTTTGTTTTTTACATACAGCAAAAAAATAAGATATTGGTCTTTTATTTTATTTTTTTTACCAAGTGTCTCATTACTAAAGGACTTTCAGTTGTCTCTTCAGGGGGCGCACACCCAAACGCTCATTGACTTTCACTGTATTTGGGCTCAGATTTCTCTCAATACTGAAAGTGAATTATTTTTAACTTGTCCAACCCAGCACGAAACACTGTCGACATATAAAATACTGTTTGACCATCATACTTACTGTTCAAGATTTTTTTTTTTCTAATTTAATTTACAATTTTGACACACTGACTGAAGTTTTTTTTTAAATCATTTGTGTTTCTGTCTGCCAGTCTTATTAAGTGTGCATCAGGGAGTGACACACAGGCGGTTGGTTAACATATTCTGGCAGCAGCTTTAACATTTGTTTTATTTATAGTATCTTTTCATTTATGCATCAAAACGTCTGTATTTTTATTTTTTTAGATTATAAGAAAACTGAGTTGTTTCAGAGTTTGGGGCAGTGGTTACATCTGCGTCCTACAACATTTGTCTAAAACATCCAAATATTCATATTTCGACATACAAAAACAGTTTATATTATAATTGTAGCCTACATTTTGACCTAGTTGTTCCTGTCTGATACATAGAATGATCACACAACATTGATGCTGTTTACTTCTTTTTTTTTTTAAAGAAATTACATTTAAATGTAAAGTTTTAAACATGACACTGAACATTTGTGAGTGTTGTGCAGCTGACCTTTCCCAGGAAGTGTTTCCTGAAGAGTGTAGCCGTTGTGTTACATTCCAGTTTGGTGCGAGTGTTCGGGGACGGAGGCCGGGGCAGCTCGGCCTCACCCAGCTCGTGGTTGGTCCCCTCAATCCAGTAACCACCAAACTGTGGCAGCAGGATGAGAGGAAAGGGGCTCGTCCTCCCCAGCACCTGTTTCAGAGGAAACACAGAACTGTGCTCATGTGAACACATTAAGAGACACAAAGATGAACAAGCTGCAACACATCTTCCTACCTCGTGGACACTTGGGTATGGAATGTAATCCTCTTCCGTCTGAAAAATAAATATATAAAATGTTCTTTAAATAACTAACAACCATAAAGGACACTGTTTCTGTGTGATCACACAACTGTTGTGCAATGGAAATCTGTTTAACCGTGACCATCATCAATGCACATCAGAATCAAAGTCATGCTTTCATGTCGTGGTCATGTTGATGAGATTGTTAAATACTGTATATGGAGCTGTACCTTGAGAGGTGGAGGGAAGCTGCATCTCTGCTCATCCATCCTGCTGCCCTGTCAGACAAGTTCAATGAGAACACCACTGAGCAACAATACAAATGCAAAAATAAAAAATATAAAAAACTTTTTAGAGAAAAGCGTTTTATTTTTTAGAACGAAAGAGGAGAAACTGGACGAAAAATGATTATAAGAACATCATTTTCCCAGGAGAGACACGATGCAGCAAGCAACACAACAAAACGGGGAAAAGCACTGAAAAAGACATTTCAGAGATGGGAGTGGCTGCAGAGTGCATAAAACCCACAGCAGGAGTGTGAGAATATGACCCTGCAAGTTGAACGTTAGGTTGATATCCATCGCATTGCACCTGAGGTGGGGTTTTTAGTGAGAAGGAGAGCGGGGAGGGACGACGCAGAGGAAGAGCTGCGTGCTGCTGCCTGCCTTCAAGGAAGACGAGCACATCTCATCAATACTGGAAAAGACAGCTCTGCAGCACACATTTTCAATATGCATTCAAATACTTTATAAAACGGACATGAATGATGATAAAGCCACCAAAAGCTATCCTGTCTGCCAACGACTGTGTACTCCATCACTAAACTGCAAACACACAACAGCAGTGTGCGATTTGATAAGCCCTATCATAAAACTCTTACCCTCCTCTGTGTGGGATAGCAAATAAAACATCCTAAGGCCTTTAGAAAGCAGGAGATGGCTTTTGAAGTGAGATAATACGCTGTCAGCCGGTGTTTCAACCACAACGTTAACAGTTAGAAAATATAAAGCAACATTCTCTGAATGCACCAGACTCAATATCCTTTCTCTCACACAAACGATAAGAGGCGCTGGAGTCAGAAAACAAACGCTGCAGGATTAGGAAGAGACGGCGTGACTGGTTAGTGACTTCAGCTGAGTGAGTCGAGACGAAAAGCAAAGGTCTGTGTGTCGTCTTACCTGCATCTTTTCAATCATTTCAAATAAATCTGTGTTCTGGGGAGAGGAGATGACATTTCTGAGTTGGTCATAAAGGTCAGCAGAGAACCGTGTTTGGATGGTTTGGTGTCAAACATATTTCATCTGCAAAATACTCTTTGTTTGCATCTTTTTTGTGTGTCAGGCGTCATACAAATAACACTGTTTACAACGTTTTGGTCTTGTTTTAAAGATCAGTTTTCTTTCAGTCCCAGGGCGATTATTGTTTGTACTTAAATATCCCATGAAAAGGGCCATTCTATGGAAAACAGTAAGGAGATCTGTATATCACGTAGTATAGGGGTTGAAAATGAACAAAGCAGGAGCAGTTATCTTTTACACGGTTCCTATTGTTGGTCTGCAATTTGATCCCAAACTGGTTTGACTGCAGAGGTTGTAAACAAACCTCTGTGGTAAACTGTGCTGATGTGTGGTAAAACTGGACTTAAACATGAAACAAGGTAAAACTCCTGAAACACGAGCCGCTGCTGCAATGCTATCTTAGAGAGGACTTGTAATATTTTAATCAAGTTATACAGAGTCAGAAAACATAGTTTGTTTTTGCAGATTTCTGCAGGGATTCAGAAATTTACAATATTTAGATTTCAATGAGTATGCAGCTTCACAACATGTTAATTATCTGTTCTGAGCTACTAATGAGTATTCTCTTTCCATGCCAAACCCTCTGTTTGGTCAGCTGTCCATGATCGCATTCATCCCATCCCAATCAATATTTTACCTTTATGCAAAATTGTCTTTTAAATGAGCACATGCAAAACCTCCAGCTGAGCATGACGTCAGTAAAATGCCTCAAAATGATGAATTACATCGACTACAGTCTGTGGAAGGGTCAGGCTTCTGTGGCTAAATAAAAGGTTAAAAAGTTTCAACCTGCAAAGCTTGACACAAACACTTTGTGTACCGAGCAATCATGTCTTAGCTCTGTGTGAAAATGAGTAAAGTCCTCCACCATGTGCAAACAACAGTCTGCCACAAACCCATAAAGTCAATAACTTGGACCCTAACCAGAGATTAGAAAAGGATGAGCTGTTCTACTGAGCTTTTGTCATATTTTTGGGCATATATTATACATGAACCATGAAAGTTCTTCAAAATAATCTCCATTAAGATGTTCTTTCTTTGGCTTATACTGTAATTAGATAAAGAAAAATTGAAATTGCACCAATTTTAACTGCATTTTGCTGCTATTAAATCGTGTATTTTATAATTTTCTCAAAATAAAACTACTTACTATGTTGGATTTCTTCCAGTGAGTTTTTGTCACCACTGGAGCACAGTTTGGGTTGTCCAAATGTTCAGCCATAGTCACCTCCCCGTGAACTGAATCCTGCAGCTTTCACAAATACTTCACTGACTTTAACAAGTCTGAATCAAGTTCTCCATGACAGCTGAGCTTTTCTTGAACGCTAACACTGCCCCGTCACACCTGCACTAAGGCTGCATCCCTGTTGACTGCAGCCATAAAAAACAAAGAAAAAACATTGAGAAAAGATTCAAAGGTTTCTCCAATGAGTGCTATGGAAACACACAGTTATCAGTGAAAACCTCTCAGGTGGCAAAGAAAAGTGTCCTCTTCAGAGAGTTTGAGATGTATTCCTTAGTCGACCAAACCTTTTTATCCTCTTCACAGCTCTGCAGAAAGAAGTCATGCGCCACATGTCGTCCACCTCTAATATTTACTGACTGTATCTTGTCCTTGGCTGACAGACAGTTGGAGGTGGAGTCCAAGTCTTTTATTCCCATAGAAAACTCCTGCAACGTAATACTGTTTACAAACAGCCAAAGGGCAGAAGACCACCTCTGATGGACTTCTAACTAATGCACCAATATCAAAATTCACTTTTCACAGACTTGCCCTTTAGATGAACACTGGCTGGATATCAGCTTGCCAGTGGTTACCATGGCTGTGACTGACAGTCAGCATTACAGCAACCTTTGTTGTCTGCACCGTCAGTATTAAAACTGCATTTCACATCCATCCATCCATCTAATGGCCCTCATGCACGAACCGTTCGTACGCACAGATTTGTTCTTAAACTGTGCGTACGAGTGATTTAGGATCATTTGCGGCATTCAACAATGTTTTCGTATCCTACGATTTTTTTCAGATACGAACAAAATTTACGAGTGGTCCGGACCTGTCGTATATTTTAGGAGCGTCAGTCTGCTGTCTTCCAGACGGAATTTCTCCACTAATAACTTCATATTTCGTTATTTAGAAAATATTTAGAGTTTAAAAAAGTCACGCACCACAATTGTTCTTGACAATAGGTTCTGTTTGAAGTCGAATTATAATTTTAAATGTAATAATGACTAACGGATTAAAGTATTTAAATTAAAATCAATTTGTTATCAATGCCGTTTTCTAACACTACAATATCAATATGAAGATCTCAAACTGAAACCAACTTAAATTATGAATTAATTTAAGTTTAATTTGTCTCGGTAACGCAGACTTCGGTAACGCAGACTTTACATTGACCTCCTCCTGTCACAGTCATAGCTGTCAGATAGCTCAATCAGTAAAGTGTTGCGTCGCAGTGCCGAACCTTATGGGTTCGAGTCCCACATGGGACAACGTTTTTTTTCTCCTTTTCATTCATTCCAGATTTAAAAAACACAAGAAAACTATTTACAATACAACAAGAAATGAAGCATAAAGTCTTTTTAATCTGGAATGAATAAATAATATAAAGAAAGAAGGAAGAAAAAAAAAACAGTCATACCCATAGGCGTAATTTACACGGGGGTTAGGGGGGTTTTGACCCCCCCAATAATTTGATCCGGTCATTTAACCCCCCCAATAAAATGAAATCATTTCGTCATTATACATATCTTACATCAATAATTGATTTTCTTTATTCATTCAAATTTTTTAGTAAAATTGCTGCATGTTTTTAACAAACTCCCTGAGGACTGACCCCCTCCCATGCAAATAATTTGGTATCACCCATCTCACCGGCTACAGGAAGTCACGTGAGTCACGGAGCTGCTCATGAAGTTGCCCAGAAGTTTCTACATGCATGTGTTCGAAAAAGGCCTCCTTTGGTCGGACTGACTCTGTCGCTGCCCGCCCCTTGCTATGGATGTAGCTGCTATTAGCTGTGAGGTTCGCTGTTTTTGTTTGCAAGATACCACTCATAAACCACACCGCGGATTTTTAAATCAAGCTGATTTCACATTTGGTTCAGCTCAGGAGCCCATCTGCTGTAGTGAGGTAAGAAATATATTTTTTAAGCGTTTATTTAACTAAATTTAAAGAAACAAAGCTCCGGTTTGACCCGCCTGGCGCCTGCATAAAATTCAGCGAACTTTTTTTTTTTTAAATCCAGCTGATTTGAACATTTCGTCAAACTCAGGAGTACGTCTACTATCACCCATAAGTCAGCGAAGAAATACTGTATATTTTTAAGCGTTTATTTAGCTAAATTTAAAGAAAGAAAGCGTCCGGTTTGACCCGCCTGGCGCCTGCATAAAAATCAGCGAACTTTTTTTTTTAAATCCAGCCGATTTGAACATTTAGTTAAACTCAAGAACACGTCTTCTATAAAGTCAGCTTAGTAATATATTTTTTCTCGCAAAGAAATAATTGTTTTTACCGTGTTTCTTTGTGAAGTTCTTCGTACTAGCTGGGTCCTGTCGCCGCCATCTTGATCAGGACAAAGCTGACGCGTCGCGTGGAGATGACGCGTATACAGCAAGAGAAATTGAATATGATGTCCCATTAAGTAAAGCAGAAATAAAAATAATTGTTAAAGATAAAATAAATGATATGTGGCAGGAGAGGTGGGATTTAGAGGAAAGAGGAAGACATTTACATAACATACAGAAGGAGGTACTCCTAAGTGACGATAGTAGTTTAATGACTANTCATTTCCTTAAATGAATTGTTAAAACTGAATAGTTTTAAATAGTATAATAGTTTGAATAGAGGGGCGGCCGTGGTGTAGTGGTAATGGCAGTCGTCTCCCGATCGGAAAGTTGGCGGTTCGACTCCCGGGACCCGCACCATGTGTCGTTGTGTCCTTGGGCAAGACACTTAACCCTGAGTTGCTCCCGGTAGGACTGGAAAGCACCTTGCATGGTAGTCTGCCGCCACCGGTTTATGAATGTGTGTAGCATTCAATATATGTGTAGCACTTTGAGATTTTCAGTAATGAAAAGTGCGTTATAAATTGAATTAATTATTATTATTATTATTATTATTATTATTATATACCAACACAATACTGTAAAGACTTGAAACTGAAACCAGAAGATTGAGACGATCCGTGGGAACTGCTCCAGTTTCCTGCCGAGGCTTCCTTTTTGCTGCTAGGGGGCGTTTGTTGTCTGTCTCACCACTACTCCCTGTGTGTGTGTGTGTGTGTGTGTGTGTGTATGTGTATGTATGTGTATGGATGTGTGTGTGTGTGTATGTGTGTGTATGTGTGTGTGTGCATGTCTCACCACCCTCTCCGGGCTCTCCTGCTCGTCTGTGGAGCTGCTGTGTTGGGGGTTACTCTGTGGGATTGAGGGGGGTCTGGCAGAGGGGGGCCTCCTCCTGTCTTTTACCTGATCACAGAACAGAAGGTGAGACGGGTCAACGCTCAGGTTGTCAGTGTTGTATCTTTTAACTCGTCGGATCAGACCGCTGTGCAGAGCAGAAAATGGACAGGAGCCGTGGAGTTAATATTTACAGCTCGGTTGAACTAAAACATCTTTGACATTTCAGCCCCTCCACTGATCCGGCACAGAGACACGTCGGAAAATTTGTTGAACTTTTCAGAGCAGACTCTGCAGGTGTCCATAATACTAATCATTTTAATTATAATGATAATAACAAGAGAAACAGCATTTTCTACACAAATGCAGTATGAACTCTGAGTGCTGGATGACTGGACGCTGAGTTTTGCTGAAGACGATGAAATTCAGTTGATAGAGCTAAAAGAAGCAGAATAGTGTACTATAATGTCACAGTTTGTAGAGGTTGGACCCAGCAATACAGACTGACACAAAGACCTAAAAATACATAAATACAGTACATGTAGTCCTCGGGTTACGACGGCCTCAACCTACGACGTTTCGCGGTTACGAATGCCCTCCCATTGAAAAGCATTGTTCGAGTTATGCGGTTTATGTGCCTTTACACCAAAAAATACGGTACCGAAACTCAGCAGAAATTTACAGGAGGGAGGGGGGAGAGTAGCCAGGAGGGAGGGGGAGAGTAGCCAGGAGGGAGGGGGAG
>JBBPBX010003994.1:4354-62393 GCA_038048925.1 Garcialebias charrua
TATATATATACATATATAACAAATACTATTATGATTTCAGCTCTGTGGTTGGACAGTCTGGCAATCCGGTCAGACCAGAGTTCACCTCTGGTGGTGGTTTCAGGCAGAGCCGAAGTCAAGGCACCTACGGCAGAGAGAACTTGGAAAATAAGCCCGCACCCTCTCCAGGGTTCTCTCAGGTGCCTCAGCAGCCACCTTGCAGACCTCCTCTCTCCACTCTTCAGTTTTCCCAGCAGTCTCGGCCTCTTCCTTCTCCTGAAACACCACCCTGGATGACCTCTGACCATGCTGCACAGCTGCCAAACAAATCCTGGAAATTTAACAACAGCTTTGAGCAAGAGAAACCCAACATTGTGGAGAAAAGGGGGTCGAGTCGATCTCAAACTGCTCGACCAGTTAAAACCCAGGTAGAAATGTCCAGTACATGCACAACCTGCAAAAATACACAAACCTTTTAAAAGCTGTAACAGTTTGATTTTACTCAACAGTGGAAGGCAAAGTGCGATTGATCATGTTTTTGTCTGTCTCTGTGTGCGTTTGTCTGATTGTTAGCAAAATATCATGATTAGAGAAATTATTTATTTATTTAATTTATTCATTTCAAATTTAAACCACAAAATAAACAATTTACAAACCATATGGAGAGAAAAAAAACAGATTTAAAATGAAAGGAAGCAGAAGAATACAATTCTTATAATACTGTATCTGCCCCTTCTTAAAACAAAATCAATTCAAACAATCAATTCAAACAATGATTATCCATGAACCAAATTAATAACTCATAACAATTTGCCGATTTATAGTACATTTAGTATTTACCATTTATATATATATCTTTTCAAGAATTTATTCTTAATAATTTTCTTAAATAATCATTGAATGCACGCCCATCATTATTGTTGAGTAAACCCAATTTAAGATGGCTGCCACCGCTAATCAACTTTAGCAAACACAAAACGACTATAACTCAAACAATGAGCTAAAATTTAACGTGCTAGCCGAGCAGTATCCACATCATTTACTCCAAGCAACACTTTCCACAAGAAGGTTATTAAATCTGTCATGAAGTGTTGGAATGAGCAACACGTATTTGGATTGTTCTGCCATTTTCAGCAGGATGCTCTTCCACTGAAGCCGGCCCCTGAGAACTCTCTGAGGATCTTAACTACAGTCATTGAAGGAATGAGACACTGGAGCCAGTTTAAGGACAAAGTGTCCTACCTGTTTGAGATATTTGGTCAGTTGGATTGTAGTAGCTGCTGTCAGGTGTTTGTGCTCACCTGTAACTGGGCGTGCTTTGCTCTCTTCCCCACAGCTACTCTGGATTCTGCTGTCACTCTGGGGCGCTACGGAGCCAAGAACTTCCTCATGAGAGACGGGAAGGAAGCTGTACAGTGTGTTTTTTATGAGAATGTGAGTTTTTGTTGTTGTTGTTTAAGAACAATAATATAAGAATGCATATGTCAGATAAAATATCTAAGTATAATACTGTTTTCATCATCGTTTACTTTGGGCTCTCACAGCTGATCCAACTCATTCAGATCGAGCATTTTAGGAATAACAAAAGGTCTGCGATCATATTTCTGCTCGTTTTCTAACAGGAGCGGGTCCTGCCCCGTCTCATCCGAGGGCAGGTCCATCGCTGTGTTGGAAACTACGACCGCAGCGGAGACGTCCTGATGTGTGTGTCGGTCAGAGCTGGCCTGTCCTCGGAGCAGAGGAACGCTCAGGAAGCTGTCAAAGCTTCTGATGCAGAGATGAGAGCGCTGGTCAAGACCCTCAGTGAAGTCTGAGCACGAGCAGGTATCTTTAGTGGGTTGAGAGCAGAAAATAAAACGTGTACCTGTTGTTTTGTTACGTATTCAACACTAAACTGATTTCAGTGTATTTTAGCTTGTTGTAGTTCAAAGTAAGAACAACAAAATTGTTATTGTTGCAGCTTTATGTCTGGAAAGTGTGTTCATTCACCTGCATTCAGTTAAACGGTGTTCTCTTGAAGTGTTTATTTTGGTTTGTTTGTGAACAAATATAAAACTAATTTAAACAAAACCATTGTGGAAAGACAATCTTCTGCTTTTTAGAAACGGTTTTATTACAAAGAAACATCACAAAACAACAAACAAGTTAATTCAGATAAACACAAAAGAAGTCAAACCTGAAACTATACCTTTTATAAAACAGGCCAGTTAGGAATAACATGATACCAAGAACAGTTTATTTACAATCAAACATCACAATAAAAAAACAAAAACACCACTTTTACTCTACCTAAACATTGTCACCAGTGCTGAGACTTTACACACAACAGAAGAGAGAGTTGGTCCGTTGCTATTCTTGTTCCAGTCGCTCCCACACAGCAAACACAGTATGAGGTCCAGTACCAGCATCTCCCATTTGGGTCGTCCTCTAAATGTGGCAACATACATAAGTGTCTGTTGGACATTTCATTATGAGAGACCAAACTTAAAGAGTTATTTCAATTTAAATCTGGTAGTGGACTCCAAACTATTGTAATACAAATACACACAACACCTACTAGAAAAATGAGATCAGGCTTGATGAAGTTGGCAGTGTACGAGAACTGCATGGTGACAAGAGGACATTTGTTTTTGGAACAGAACCAGTGCTCCAAAAGGAGACGTTGATTAACAAAATCACACCTATAGATTTGCTTATTTTAGGACCAAATGAGTGTTTTACATGTAATGTTGGTAAAGTACCAGTTAAATGTGTTAACCAAGGCCTCCAGATCTACTATACCACGTTTTAGTTCACGTCGAACAAAGAGGCAAGAAAAATCTGTTAAATTCTGAACATTTTCAAAAGATCCTCATCTCTTCTTGACAATTAAAGTGTCAGGCTATAAAGTAGGGGTCTGCAACCTTTGTGGAAAAAAACATTTTTGCCACTTTGCTTATTAATTACGATGTCCGGAGCTGCAAAACCTGCTACAACTGTGTACTATCATCTGGTGGCCCGTGGACCTCTTCATGTTTGGTGGAGATGGCTTTTCCATCCAGTGGTGTGAAATTATAAAACAAAAAATGTCTATTATTAACATTTATTGATATTTTTACATTTTAATACAAAAGAAAAGCCCAGATTCATGTAAAGAAAGAAAAAATATACATTTTTAACAATTTTATAAAAGTTAAAACACTGCTCTCTGCAGGCCAATGTGAATTCTCTTGATTGTTGAATAATTGAGTATCCTACTTAAAGCTTAAAGACAGTATCAAATTAGGCCATTTTGTTGGATATCGGTTCCATTTTTAAATAAAAGCTAGATAAATTGCATTTCCTGCGGACATGCAGTGTGAATGCTAATTGCTGATGAACTTGCTGGAAAACAGCTGAAATTAACTAAAAACGTGTTGGAATGTAGCTGAAATGGAAGAACAAGCCTAAATTAGCAGAAGAAAGAACACATATTTGCTAAAATAGGTTTAAATAAACAGAAATGAGTGCAAAAATTAGAAAGTTAACCCAAAAAAGCTGAAATTAGCAAAAAGTAGCTGAAAAGGCAGAAAGAAGCTTAAACTACCAGAAGGAAGCGGAAAGAGCTGAAATGAGCTAAAAAAAAAGTGGAATTAGCCAAAAGCTAAAATTAACATAAAACAGTATAGCTGAAATAGCAGAAAAAGCTGAAATTAGCAAAATGAATTAATTAGGCTGAAAGTAGCAACAATTATTATGAAAACTTATTTTCATAAAAGAGCTGAAATGAGCTAAACATGCTAAAAAGTATCTGAAAAGCTAGAACAAGCTTAAATTAGGAGAAGAAAGTAGAAAAATGTGTGCTGAAAGAAGCAGAAATGAGCACATAAAAGTGCAAAATGTCTGAAAAAAGCTGAAATTTGCACACACACACAAAAACAGCTGAATGGTTGCTAAAAGGATCAGAAAAAAGCTTAAATTTAGAAGGAAGTGAAGAGCACATTTCTGCTGAATTAGGCTGAAAAAAGTTTAAATGAGTGTCAAAAATGTGAATTGGCAGATAGTGTATTGCTAAACTTAGCACAAAACAGCTAAATACTGTAGTAGTTGAAGAGGAAAAGCTGAAACTTGCAGAAATAAGCTGAAAGGAACAACAAGCTGAAATTAGAAGAAAGAAGTTTAGAAGAAGCACAAACATGATGTAGTTAGCAGAAATAATCTAAAATAAGCACAAAACAGCTGAAAAAACAGCTGAAAGTAGCTTAAAAAAAGTTCAAATTTGCACAATGAACTTGAAAGAAGCTGAATACTTTTGTTTACTTTGACTTTGTTTTTTGTCTTATTCTTAGTGTCATCAGATGTTCCTTCTCAGCAGCTTGTCTTAAAGGTGTTCCAGAACATTCTGGTGGTTTTGAGAGAAACATCTGCTGTGAGAATGGAAGTCGACTTAAAGTGGCTAACAAACTAGCATGGTGTAGCCCACATGTTTTACGCCTTCTATTTGTACTATTCTTCACATATTTGAAAATGACAGGAAATCTGCTGAAACTAGTCATTTTCATTGTTGGTAATAATTTAAATAAAATGCAGTTTTAGTTTTGGTCAAAGTCTGAAGGTAACCACATGTGGCCCCTGAGCCGTAGGTTGCAGACCCCTGGTATAAATGAACACTGCTTTCCTCTTCAAGGATTTGAAAACTTTTTTTTTCTTGCCCAACATTTTCTCTTAAGCTCATACTGCATTGAGTACAGAAGAAATATGAACACTGGGAGGAAAAGTATAAGAGAAAAAGTCCCAAACATCACGTCACATAACAGGATGTCAGTATTCAGCAGATCAATAGCTGATGGCTGTATGTTAAACTGGTCTTTGTTGTTTTAAAAAGGCACAAGTTGGTCAAATCACACTGAAAATCTACATCGGTTACTCTACCAAGAACAAACCATCTTTGCTTGTTTCCTTTTCACAAAAATCTTACACCTTCTGGGACTTTGCTCTTTGTCCTGAATTAGTGTTTATAGTTGGGTGTTGACAGGAAGAAACAGTCAGTATATCACACAAACAAATTTAGAAAAAGCGCTGACAAACAAATCTGAACATTACTTTTATTTTAAGCTTATTCCATGCCACTTCTCTCAAGCAGATATTTGTTGGGACTGACTTGTTTCCAGTAAAGAAAGCAGATTTTAAATGTCCTTATGGCAACTCTAACGCTGCAGCTGTGGTCCATTCCTATGTGTAACTCCATCCTCTGAAAGCTGAACGTGTTCTTGACCGGGTCACAAGACTGAAGAGTAAAAAAGAAGAGATCTGACGAGAGTCATTCGTCAAAGTTCTCGTTTCAAAGTGTTATTTTCAAACTTCAAGGATCTGTTTGATGGACAGAACAAACATCTCAACACGATACATTTTAGATGCAGCTTCTTCAGGGTTCAGACTCTCCAGTCAGGATGAGAGAATTCTCCTTTTCTTCATTCATTCGCCTCTTCGTCAAGATTTTTTTTTTTTATCCTCTGAAACACACGATGAGCCACATACTGTAGCATCCTGCTTCCTCTGCCTGGACGCTGAAGCATTCAGTCTGTTTTGGAATGTTACATCAACTTGTTTTCACAAAGCAAACCAACAGCAAAACAAGGTCAACAGTTTGATATTTCTTGTAGGTTGTGACATTTGTGGTCATTTTTCTCAAGTTCTTTTTGTCTTCTGACCGCATCACATGGATCAAATCAATCAGGATTGAATTGAAGTGAAAAAAATTACTTAAAAGGTAAGAAAACCAATGCCATTTAAACAAAACAAGTTTGAATCAATAGCATTACAGATGCAGGAAGACGGTGTTTCTTTTTTTTTTTTTTTTATTAGTTTTAGTTTGCACTGAGCAGGGCTTCCTAAGTATTAGTGCTCTAAAAAAATCAAATACAAGAGTCTCAAGAGTATCGAGTCAGAGGAAATGATCAAGAGGCGGGAAAACTAAACATCTATAACAGGGTTGGCAAAGGGGTGGGGGACAGCTGCTCCTTTGGTGCATATTTGGCAAAAAAGGGCAGGAAGACGGTGAGCATGACTCCAACAATGGCCAGCATGTAGCCCCAACCGATCTGGCACTCGCCGGCGTAGTAGATGTCAGAGTCCCCGCAGAACGATCGAACGAGCGAGGAGTTCAGGCCGAAAGGATAAACCAGCAGTCCGGTGGCCATGATGAACACTGCAGAGAAAGTACAAAACAGGATATGTTAGCATAATACATTTATGTATGGTGCTCTTATAAAAGTCACATTCTGTTCATGTGTGATGCCATACAGATGCAGTGGTTTTATTTGATCACACTTTCCTGGAACAAAGTTGAACAGATTTTCACGATTGGTTTGAAATATTTACAGGTGTCTCCAGAAATTAGATTATTGTGAAAAGTTAAAATTTTTTTGTCAACTATTGCAGAAAATGAAACATATTACTCATTACACAGAGTGACATACACTGCCTTGCAAAAAAAAAAGTTGCCACCAAAAAACAAACGTCACAGTAATATTTTGTTGGACCACCTGTATCTTTGATTACATCATACATTCACTGTGTCATTGTTTCAAGAAACTTCTACAATGTCACAAGATCTATTTCCATCCTGTGTTGCATTAATTTTTCACCAACATCTTGCATTGATGACTAGACACTAGACATGATGGGTGCATCACTTCGCCTGCCTCTCTTCTCTCATGCCTCTCATGATGCACCCATCAGTCTGGAACAGGGTCAGTCTGGACTCATAAGACCACATGACCTTCTTCCATTGCTCTACAGTCCAATCTTTATGCTCCCTAGCAAACTGAAGCTTTTTTTTCCAGTTAGCATCACAGATTAGTGGTTTTCTTAAGGCTACACAGCTGTTCAGTCCCAATTCCTTGAGTTCCTTCATACTGTGTGGAAATTCTCTTATTTTCACTATTCAACATAGCTCTGAGTGCTACTGTTGTTTTTCTTTGATTTGATTTCACCAAACGATCACCGATCACCATCATTCAGGATTTTTTTCTGGCCACATTACTTCCTCAAAGACAATGGGTCCCCACTATCCTTCCAGTTTTTAATAATGCGTTGAACAGTTCTTAACCCAGTTTTAGTAGTTTCTGCAATGTCCTTAGATGTTTTCTCTGCTTGATGCATGTCAGTGATTTGACCCTTCCCAAACAGACTGACATCTTTTCCACAACCACGCCATGTGTCTTTCCACATCGTTGTTTAAGAAATGAGAAGCAACTCATTGCACCAGTTGGGGTTAAATACTTGTTGCAGCTGAAAGATAATCACCCATGCAGTAACCAATAATTCTCAATGGGGTCATCTGTACAGTTTCTTTTTTATAGAAATGTTTCACCCTCCATCTGGAGGGCATCATCAGTCAGAGGAGTTCCAGCAAACTGTTTCCCCACCAAGCAGCAACCAGTTTGCTGAAGCCTAATGTACTAGATTTGTTCAAAGCTAATTGAACAAATCATTCTAAAGAGACTAATCAGTGCTTTATCACATTCATACACTGATGGGACACACATCAGAGACAATGAGGGGTTCAATGTCTTGCCCAGGGACACTTCGGCATGTGACTGCTGGTGGATTTGAGCCCCCAACTCTTGCATTGGATGACTGCTTTAATCATTAGTACCAGAGAGAAAACCCACTCATACACAGGGGGAACATGCAAACTCCACACAGAGAGGCTTACAGCAACAGCTAACCACTTATGCACCGTGCTGTTCGAGGTGCAAACAGAGAATTTTACTGACCAAACAAAAAACAGACTGAGTGCCACAAGGTGGCAGAAGAAGCTTTGCTAAAATAAGAGACGTGCCTATAACTGCTTCTTCACCAGTGCTGAAACAGGTCCATTTAAACTTTCTTTGTATTGTCTGGTCTTACAAACATATAAATAAGAACATAAATAACCACTTTTATAGTTTTGGAATTCCAGTATTAAAAGAACATAGCTTTTCATGCATTGTATTATTGAAGTATCTTTATTGTAGTATTGTCAAATTAAATGTATTGTGTCATGAACCCTCTCCAAAAGTAAGCACTCCATCTCCTTGAACTTTTTTCAGTTTTCTCTGTCATTGTTTTTTGCACACAAGCTGCCAGAAAGTGGCTCACTTTTGCAGACTGATCCGAGCCTCTGACCTCACGCTGCCAAACCATTACTGTATTGAACGTGCCAAAGGCTATCATTACTGCTCTTAGTCATTCCAAGAGCAGGTTTAGTGTCGTAACAGTTTTAGTGTTGAGGAGCTGCTGCTATTTGGAAAGCTTCAACTTACGTTGGTGAGTAAGTATTAAAACACACAAAATGTCATCACGCTATTGATTTTCAGCAGTTTTCTTCTTTCAAAGGCAGTGACTTCATGCTCTGGAGGAAACATTACTAATATGATAGCTTCAGTGGTGTATGAGGATCAAATCAATGTTTGTTAGGGCAGCAAACACTTGGAGTTGACTGGGATACAGAGGTAAGAAGTGTTCACTGATGCCCTTTACACAAGGGGCTGTAGAAATGATTGTTAGGTGAACAAAACAAATGTGTTGAAACATGGAAAAGGGGTACATTTGCTTAGAAGAGTTTTTTTTTTTTTTTAGTTTACCGTAGTCTGTTATAGTGTTTCTCCATGGAAATCTTTAGGAGTCCTCATCTTGGCCTTGTCTTTCCAGCTTGTATCCATTGTAGCCTTTTTATCAGCTTTTTCATGTCTGCAGAGACCAAAAGCCTCAAAATTCTGATCTTTTCATACCCAAACCTTTTCTTTTGTGTATGTGCCAATCACAAAAACACACGTACCGGTACTTGCAACTCAAGGACGCTTCCCTCGTTTTCTTAACTGACAGCTTTCAAAGCAAGCTGAGACATAAACATGTAAAAAAAAAATACTCTGGAACAAAAGCAGAGCATAACCCCAAAAAAATCCACACAAGAATGAAATCAAGGCCACTGTGTCGAGTCTTCCAAGCAGCGTCAGGGCTAGATATCATCAATCAGACCAGGATAGCGTGCTGTCTTGATCAGATAAGATGCTTTTTGGGCTGAAAGGATCTCTGCAAGTCTTTAATGAGTGGAGAAGGCTTGAAAATTTTGTAAAATCTGCCTAAACTCAGAGGCTAACTTTAAATGAATCAAAAAATTATGTCCCGTCCAAAATGATTGGAATCTACCCATAATACTTTCACACATCTTAAAAGTAAAGTTCACTGTTTTGCACATCAAAGTTTGTGTACTGATTGCCAGTAAACAGAGTAAACGCTTTTGGAAAAAAAATATCTGTGAGAAATCTCTGTAGAATATAATATATTGCCTTGTCTGACCTTAAAATATTACTTTAATTCAGTTAAATTCAGTTTATATATATATTATATATATATATACAGATATATAGCGCCAAGTCACAACAAAGTTGTCTCAGTTTAGAAAAAATACAACCATACCACATCTGTTTTCATGGCGTAGAAAACATTTGCCCACACTGAATCTCTTATTGTACTCTTGGCACTCAAGCTACTTAAATGGTTTTATTATTTACCAAGTTTATACTAAAACGACGGTATAAAACTAATAGGATACTGATTCTCTTTAACAACAGCTTTAGTTGCTTCTAGGTCTTTTTCTTCTACGCTGTTCCTTAAATATCATAGAATTTCTCCCAGACAGACTGGACAATGCACAATGAATGGTCTGCGTTTTGTTTAGGAAAACTGTCAAACATCAGTGTAGCTTTCACTGTTGGGTGTACAAGCTTTATTTCAAAAGGGTCTTGCATGGTCCAGTGGTCTAATTGTACAAGGACTGGGCAGTGTAATAGAAGAGGCTGACATGACATAAAGATGCCAACAGGGAGCCTGAAGCCTGACTCGTTCCTCTCCCCACCAGGACATCACTTACCATGGCAAAATGAATAATGAACCTCTGAGTTTGCGGATGTCATTGGCTGGGATAGCAAAGGAATGACTATGACTATGCTTGAGTTAGTCTTGGGGAGAAAATGGCTTGCTCAAGCTGAGAGCAAAGTATTCCAGCATCATGAGCCACAAATAGTCTCAATTTATTTTCAGAGATAATGCTAATCAAATTAAATGCATGTGTCTGAAAGGAGCCAGCACTGTGACCACAAAGCACGGAGCTCTTCCATCATTTGCTTCCTAATAGACCCACATAGCTGATGGTATACAACCTTCTCAACCCACAAATGGTCTGCATTTGTAAGAACAGAATATAGGGAAGAAGGTCTAGATCAGTCAGGGAAAATAAGTGAAGAAGTGTGGAAAGAGCGTGCCACCCTCAGTTGCATGAGTTAACACTAAAAGGGCTATCATAATGACTCCTGGATGATGAGGCATTGAATAATGGAGATGTCTCTAGTCGGCAGGGCAATAATGTGTTCCCATTTTATTACAAACATTACAGAGAAAGACAGAGAGACAAACGTGGGACATGATCTTTAAGAGAAAATTCCAGCTGATTGGAGATTTAGTACCGTATATGTATTTGTGCTGACTAGTCATTGATTGACAGCAGCATCAGGTGCCTGCCACCAATACAAATACAAATAATAATACACCAGTCACAAACAACCAGCACTTTCATAAGAGGACACATATGACTTTTAAAGATATTTTACGTGGATTCCAGCTTTCAAATACAGTATACTGTTGCCTTTTGGGACAATAAGGACGTTAAGAGTTAAAGGGGACCACACATGCAAAATTCACTTTTTAATGTTTTTTTACTCAACTTTGGGTATTTACTTCATAAAAAAACAGTCCTTGTGCCAAAAAAATGCACCCAGTGGTTTATTTACTCTAAGTAGATTTATTTGTCTGTGATTAAAAACGCTTCGTTTCACACTTCCTGCCAATCACCTCAAGCCTGAGTCCAGCCCCTCACCTAGCAACCCCTGGTGATGCTCCACCCACTTGAGTATAAAAGATGTCACGGTTGCCTAGCGGTTTAGGAGCTGACCTGGCGGTCATTTATTCATTTATTTAGCCCCCGGGGGGCTAGGGGTTTGCCCTGCTCCAGCCATGCAGCACATCTCGAGTAAAACCAGAATGTTTTATTACCTTGTTTGAATGAACTCTGTCTCGTTGAAACTGTGCACACACACTCTCGCGGTTTGGACTTGTTTCTTATATGATGAAGGACTACTTTTGCACAACTGTCAGTTTGGTTGAGCGGTTACGACACTTGAGCGCCACGCAGGAGAGCGGAGATCGCATCCTGTCAACGGCATCTTTTTTTCCCCCCCCTTTTTTTTAAAGCCTTTTGTTTCGGAGAAATCGGGGTGAGACTAGATATATACATCGACATAATAATACTTTATAATTGTTATTTTTACGTTTTAGTTCAATTTTTAGTGTAATATCGCTCCCAACGCGCAGCCGGCAGAAAACTGTGCACACACACCAAGGGCGGAGTGGCCATCGGGAGATTCGGGAGTTTTCCCGATGGGCCGCGTCATGAATGGGCCGATAGGCGCACGGGGAAAATGATGACGGTTGAATGAATCTGCTCAAATTTGACTTGTCCCTGCCTTTAGGCTGCAGGCTGCAGCCTCTTAAAGGGAGGGAGCGCTGATCGCTTTAAGAGACTGCAGCCTGCAGCCTCTTAAAGCGCTGATCCCTTTAAGAGACTGCGCCGCACAGGGCCGGCAGCTTGGGAGCTACCATTTGATAAAAAACACCCCTGAAAATTCACCGTTGGTTGAGTCCACCCCAGCAGCGAAGCACGTATTTTCTAAAACATCAGCTGATGGAGCAGCGCGGAGTC
Organism: Garcialebias charrua; assembly: GCA_038048925.1. Lineage (NCBI taxonomy): Eukaryota > Metazoa > Chordata > Actinopteri > Cyprinodontiformes > Rivulidae > Garcialebias > Garcialebias charrua. The sequence goes on from JBBPBX010003994.1 coordinate 16,095, forward strand.
CAAACTGCTAATTAGCAATAAAAATGGATAGGAAGAGGCCAGGTGGAGCTGAAAAAGTCAGGTTGAAGAAAAGAAAGGAGGAAGCTGCCAAATGTGCAAAGCTTACAGACATTTTTTCAAAGAGACAGAAGAAGCAACAGGTAATGATAAAAATTAAAAACTAGCATAATAAATTAAGCTAATGTCACAACGTTGTACTATGTCACTAAACATGCATGAAAGTCAAGTGGGACCTAAACTGACAGCCTGAGCCTAATTAGAAATAAAAGCAGAAATATATAAATTGACCAATAAATAAATAAACGTCAAAGGACAATTTAAATTAAAAGATAACTTTATCTCATACCCTGATGCATGCTCAATAATCCAGGTAGAAAAATCTAAAAAAGCTAAGTCTGGTCTTCTGGACATTTTTTGCTTTGTTTTGTTTTGTTTTGTTTCTTGAATGTCCAGAGGACCAGACTTAGCTTTTTTAGAACTTTATCTCATGTTTTAAAAATTAATTGACCATCATGTTTTTTTTCCAGCTTAGTTCCAACAAATTATATATTTTAATTCATAATTTTACATTTTACTGTGCTTAAAATACCGGTAGGCCTATATATTTTTTTGTTTTTACTTTTACTCTTACCCCGGCTTTACACTGCACGCGGCTCCGCCCCGCTCCGGTCCGCAGGTCGCAGGCAGCTTAGCGAGTCCAAAGCCCACTGCCTCCGCTCCGCTCAGGTCCGCCTGGATGCGCCGCTCCGAGACACGTGCGAGATCGCGCGATAAATCAAGTGAAGTCAGAACAAAACAATTCATTCGGTGGAAGAAGGAGAACAACTGTAGAGAGACTGCTGCCTTGATCTTCTCTCGTAAATAAGCTACATGGTTTGAGCAACAGGAAGTGATGTTTACATTTCAGAATAAAATACGTTTTTATTTATTTATTTCTTGTATTGCGTTTGTAGGCGTAGTCATAGTCATAAATATAATAGTTTAGTCATAGAATAGTCATAAATGATAGTTTGACAGCATTTTTGTACAAATAAATCCGTATAGAGCTAGGATTAGTCCGCCCGTGGTGATTTTATTTTGTAAATACGGAAGTTGTGCTCGTTCCTTTTCCTGTTGGTGCGACGTAATCTTCAAAAGTTGACTCCGGCACAGCTCCGTCATCCGGCAGAAATAGAAAATTTTCTAATTTTGACGGACTGCCGTCCGCTCTCCGCAGCTCGCCGCCGCCGTGCGGAGCCAGTGTAAATTCTGTCATTGATTATAATGGGTGCGTATTTGCTGCGGAGGTCGGACCGGAGCGGGGCGGAGCCGTAACGCATGTGGTGTAATTCCGGGGTTAGATGACTTGTGTTATGTAATTAAATGTAATTATTTTTTTAATTTTCCACACAAGTCCTTATTTACGTAATGAGGCAGAAATGCATGAGGTGAAGTGAAAACAGGAAACAGAAAAATGTTAAAGCAACACATTTAATAGACAAATAAAAATAAACTCATGCATATGCATACATATTGCAACCAATGCCAAACTTGTCTCTGATTTTGCTTGTCTTGACCCTAAAAACTTTTCAGAGATGAGGCTTAAAGGACTCAAGAGCTCAGCACTTCAAGCAACAAGCAAAAATCTGCTTAGATTTGATGAGAGAGCCACAGTGAGTACTTTACACACAGAGCTGTCCAGTCTTGGGATAGGCTGAAAAAGTCCCCTCTGGAAGAGTCCACTGTCAAGATGGTACTGAGATGGAACAGGGTTGAACCAGAGATTGAACTTGAAAGCAGGGCTTGTTCTTCTTGCAGAAACTGTGTTATCTGTGTTTACCTTATATTGACACAGTATAACCTTTTCACAGATGCCTATATAGGGCTGGCATACAAATATTTGTTGTCTCATGTTGCATGTGAAAGCTTCTCTACTCTCAAGTTCATCAAGAATAGACTATGAAGCACACTTAACCAGGAGCATTTGGAGGCATTTATGCTGATGTCCACAGAGAAAGAACTTCTTATGTCCATTGACAATGACAAAGTAACACATATGGTGGCAGAAACTAGTGCACTTCTTAGGCGCTTACTGATGCTGTAGATCACATGTCAAACTCGAGGCCCATGGGCCAAATCTGGTCTCATTGACATTTTATCTGGCCTCAAATTTAATATTTTGAATGTAAAATAGTTTTATGGTTTATCTTTTTGTCACTGTATTTAGTGCAAACTTCTCATGACAGCTGGCCAACGTTCAAGCCAACAAAATTACGTTTTGAGTTTTTCAGTAATCTTTGAGTCTGATATGGAAAGAGCAACAAAGAATTGACTTATCATTTTCTGTTTTTTAAGTCAACTAATTTAGTTTTTTTCCCACCTGATTTGCTGAATTGTAACAAAATGTAACTAAAAATTATAACCAAAAAAAAGTTGTTGATTGTATTGCAATTAAAAAAATATTATAGGCTACATTTTTGCCAAATATTTTTAAAATGTGAAAAAATGGGCCACTCTTGGCCATTAAACTCCCGGGCTGAAAAGTTGTCCCACTCCGCCCCTGACACACACACTCTCTCGGGGGGCGACAGTCTGTACCATCAAGCACCACTGATCGATATATTTTCAGATTAGCAACTTATTTATTTTAAGAATACCTTTCACTTCATCAAAATCTAATCAAAACTTCAGCGTTCTAAATGTAGGTGGTTGTGATTATTTCTTATACGATGAAAGACTGCTTTTTGCATAACTGCCCGGTTGGCCCAGAGGTAGTGAACCGGACTCGTCATCCGAAGGACACGGGTTCGCGTCCCGGCCGCGGCATCCCTTTTTTTTTTTTTTTTAAGCCTTTTGTTTTGCAGACCGCCGTCTGCGTGCGGGAGTTGCTGGGAGCTACTGACTTTTGAGGTCTGGGGGTCCGGTCAAAGGTTGCCTCATGCGGATAAATTAACTGGAGACATTCTGTGAACTTTGTGTGTGGACTGAAGCAGCGATAGCTCCCAACAGCGCCGCATGCAACGAGCGGAGCTAACACCGCCCGCTCGGAGGAGGAAAAGCTATCATTAGCCTCGAAGGTGGGCTAATGCTAAAAAAAGGAGCTGCAAATGGCGGCGCGCGCAGAGGGCTTTTGGTAAGTTATCTTAAGCTACTAGCACTAACAGTAAGTCAAATGAGTAATAAAAAAGAGCTAATTTTAAAATAACAACATATTAGAGATACTGGCTGTTACAGAGGGCGTAGTTAATGTAAATAGGTCTTTGTAGGGCGTGGCTTTCAGACCTCATTATTCATAAACCGGTCGTTTAGAACGGAAGTGAAATTTGGCAGAATTAGAAAGGGGATATTTTATTATCTAAGCATTATTTTGTGTATAAAATTGACTGAAAATGGTCTGGATAGCCCACAGATAAACCACAAAAAATTATATATCCTACATTTGGTCCCCTTTAATTACATGTCCGTTATTGACCATTTAAATTTGTAGCTTTAAATTTCAGCCCAGAGTTGGCTGCTCATATCTGTTTTGTTTCTTGTGAAAATACAGGTAGTCCTCGATTTACGAGCGCTCTTACTTACGAGATCCTGGATTTACGAGGTTATCATATTTAATAAAAATATGAAGAATTTTTTTTTTGTGTGTGTGTGTGTGTGTGTGTGTTTAAATGTTCTTAATTTCATGTGTACAACACTTTGTTGCAGCTGTGGTTGTTTTAAATGGCTTTATAAATAAAGTATAATTGTTATTTTTATGTTTTATTTCAATTTTTAGCATATTAGCGATCGCTCCCAGAGCGCGGCCGCTCAAAATAAAACGAGCGGAGCTAATCGGGCGGGGATTGGACATGCCGGCGAAGGGACCATCTGCGGCAGGGAGCTGGCTTTTGAGGACCGTGCGTCCGATCAGAGATTGCCTCATATGGATAAATTAGCTGGAAACACTCTGTGAACTTTGTGTATGTGTCTGGACTGGAGCAGCAGCCGCGGATCGCTCAGCGATCGCTCCCAAAGCGCCACATGCAACGAGCGGAGCTAAGCGGGCGGTGTGCCGGAGGAGGAACGAGCTAACATTAGCCTCGTAGCTGCACCCTCGTAGCTCCACCGGACAGCCGGCTTTGTGTGATCAGATGTTCCTGGAGCTCGCCTTGATGTTGGACTGGAAGCCGAAGATAAACTTGGAATAACAAAGCCGACAGCCTTTTTGAAGGTGCAGCTAAACCGGACTGCCCGTAGCTGCGGACTAGCCGCGGATTCGGAGGGGTTAGGCTAACAGCTGCAGCTAAAGGCGGCGCGCGCAGACGGCTTTCGGTAAGTTATTAAAACTGTTTCTCTCTCCAAATGTATGAAGTTAGGATACTAACAGTCCTTCCTGTAAAGGGTTTGGACTGCGTGGTGCTACAGAAAGCTGCGAAGCTCAGACGTAACGCAGAAGAGCTAAGGCAGCAGAGCTAACAGGCAATCAGATGACAGAAGCTGCCGCTCAAAGTAAGAAATTAATTTTTTATTTACTGTATGCTCTTTTAAAATGTGTTAAAATGTTAGAATAGGCATTACCGCACACCTACGTGTATCAGTGGCGGCTGGTGCGGTATATATATATATATATCCAGGTAGTCCCCGATTTACAAGATTTTCATGTTACGAGATAGTCGGAGGAACGGAACTCGCTCGTAAGTCGGGGACCACCTGTACAGTATATATATATATATTTTTTTTTTTTATTAGGGGTGCAACCGTACATGTGGGTGTATTGAACCATTTCGGTACAGCATGTTCGGTTCGGTCGATGTGTGTACCGTTCCGGATATTTTCACACTCATTAAATTTTATTAACAAGAGATTATGCATTGCGGAACTAAAGTTTCTAGGCGTGTTTCAGCACAGCGCTATTATCTTGCAGCACGCGTAGCATTAACATTCTAGCATCTCGTTGCAGTCTCCCGTTTGGGAACATTATGGCTTTCTTGTTAAAAGACGAGCTCAAATCCAAAGCTGTGTATCGAAGTTGTTTGATGGAGATTGGATCTGCAGCAGGCAACAGGTCTAACTTGTTAACACGCTTGAAACAACATCATCCGAACGTGATGTCTCTTCTACAAGCAAGAAAAGCAGCTTGTTGCAAACACCGATAACAGCGGCATTTAAACAGCAGCATTTAAACAGCAGAATTTAAACAAGCTTCATCAGGTAATTCAGATCGGTCCAGAGCAATAACACAAGCTGTTGGAGTTTTTAAAGCTCTGGATCTACGTCTGAACGTTGGTGATGCGCTTTAAAGTTCTTGAGCCTCACTACAACATCCATCACGTCAACACTTCAGTCAAAAATTTCAGCACTTTATGAAAAAGCTAAAACTGATATTGTCAACAAGCCCTGGAGCTGATTTAAAGCCCTGCCCTGATGATGATGGTGATGACAAAGAGATTCAACCACCTCATAACAACCGTTCAAGAAGAGGTCTTGTTCTTTTATTATTATTATCCATTTAACTTTATTTTATTTTAATTTCTTTCTTTTTTTTNTATATACAGTTAGTCCCCGATTTACGAGATTTTCATGTTACAAGATAGTCGGAGGAATGGAACTCGCTCGTAAGTCGGGGACCACCTGTATCTGACTCCTTGTTTTAAATTATTTTTTTCTTCTTTTTGGTCACAAACAGCTGGCTTCCACAGTTATACAGAAGAAGGAGATTGGTTGGGCCACCCATCCTTATAAAAAAACAAACAAAAAACGTTAAGTCACATGTGCAAATATCTTGCCAATTACTAGTTGGACTGATGATAGCCGCTGGAAAATTTGTAGCCCGTCATTTAACCCTACCGTGAAAACTAAAAATGTTGGGAAGGTAAGGGGTGTGGTATTGAGGGTGGGTAATGATGTATCAGTTTTTGTGTCTTATCCAGCTGCAATGATTTGAAAATGGTGAACAACACACAGGCATTTATGAATTTATTACAGGCTTAAACTTTTATGAGGTATTCTCTCAATGCAAAATACCCTTTTTTGTATTTTCACATTGAGAGATGTTATTCAGTTATGCATTGCTTTTTGTTTTACTTCAGGTTTAGGCCAAATTCATTCAAACTAATGCTCCTTTTTATTATCTCATAACAAAAAAGAAAACTTTCAGATTTGGAAAGTTCATGCTCCATAATCCAGGTACCAAATCCAATAATTATCAGTCGGGTCATCTGGACAGTTTCTTTGTTTCTTTAAAGAAACTGTCCAGATGACCCAACTAAGAATTATTGGGTTTTAGTTCTGGAGTTTCTCAGTTTTTTGTTTAACGCATGGGTTGTAGTGGACACTATTAATGGTTCAGGTTCAATGGAAAACATGATGGAGTATGATTTTATTTTGTCCATGCCATATTTAAATTACCACTTTTGACAAATGGCCTGCTACCTAAGAGCCTCCCCACTGGGAAGGGCAACAATGTCTTTTTTCCCTTTGTTATTTGGGTGCATATTTTCCAGACTAAAATGTGTTGGGGAAAAAAAACGGAAGTTCTCTAACATTTGGAATTTGTTTCCTTTTTCTGTTGTACCAAACAACTAACCAAAACTAAACTGAGAAACATACCAATTCTTGGCTAACACATTCAGTTACTACTATAATTTACACTAAAGTTTGCAAAAGAAAACTGTTATCATCATTACCATTACCATCTATTATCTGCTGCTTGTTCCATAGTCAGATCACAGCAGGGGCTTCCTTGTCTCCCTAGCATGTCATGGGTCTACTCGTAGGGGATTCTTCCCAGTTGAACATGCCCAGAATACCTCCCTGAGGTGTCATGAGCTCATCCTTACCAGATGCCTGAACCATCTCAACTGGCTCCTCTCGATGTGGAGGAGCAGCGGCTCTACTCCCAGTCTCTCCCAGATAAATGAACTTCTCATCCTATCTCTAATGAGTCCAGCTACCCTGCAGAAGAAACTCATTTCAACTGCTTGCATTCTCAATTGTTATTTGGGTCACTACCCAGAGTTTGTGGCCATAGGTGAGGGTAGGGACTCTACCCTGCTTAGTCTAAATGAGCTTGGGTCAAGACAAAACCTCAGATAATATTGGTAGTAGTTGTTTGATTAATCTACGTGGACTTGAAATTTTTCAGTATAAAAACAAAATATCTTGTGAAGAATTTAGAAATGTAACCACATTCCAAATTATTTAGAGCTTCTTTGACTGCTTGTCATTTATAGTCACTGAATCAAGAATTCCTTTTATTTCTCATAATGTATTTCTCATGAGTGCCTACTTGTCTGAAAATATACCTCATTAGCTTTGAAAGGCATGCAGACTTCAGACAGGGAGTAAAATATTGATTTGGGAACCAACACAACCAGTTGCATCCAATAGATTTGACTCTCATCTGTTTTTTACATGCAGCTCCAAGGCTGTAGAGGAATTTGTGCAGGCTAATGAATCACACGTTTCTTGTGCTTGTTTATCTTTTTGCTGTTTAGTTTTTTAATGCATTCATAAGAAAGTATGACATAGGGGGAAAGCAAAATCAAATAAAGCAACCCAGACAGTAGAGAACTAATTTACAAAGATTCAGAATCGCTTTTACCAACATAATGAGCTAAATTAACCTTGAATCTTGCTCTCTGTGGTCTAGCAATAAATGGAAAGCTGCTCCGCGACATGGTGAAACAGCTTCACAGCAGTGAAAATGAGAGAAAGAGATTGAATGGGATTGCGGGGCAGGAAGGTGTGTGATAACCTGGCATCCAAGCGTGACTCTGAATCACTTTCAGCTCAGACCTCTAACACAGAAATCACTGGCTTAGTTTATAACAAAAAACTTGTAAAAAACATCACAGGAGTACTCATGTGCCATATTTATACTCGAATGCCTGAGCTCAGCTGTAGGAATCTGTAATCTATTGTCAAAAATGTCAGAAATCCAATATATTGTAGTCTCAGACTTCCAGTCACCTGAAATAACGTATTCCTCATTTTCATTTTTCTCCAGATACAAAATAAAAATACCATCCTGTGCTTGGATTAAATTTCACTCCAAAGGAACCTGTGAATGCAACACTAATTCAAAGCTTGCTGCAGTTTTGTCTTACTTTTCTCCCATTAGAGAAGAGACTCATGAGATACAATACGTGGTGCACAGACATTGTTCCTCAGCTACAGACAGATGTTTGTCTAAAGCCGACAGCTACTACAGAGGAAATCATGGTGGTGACGCTGAGTCAGCAGAATTGTATTAGGATTATAGGAACAGAGTTCTTTTACAGTATGGCATTTGAAGTTAGTTTTTCATGTTTAGATAAGTATAGAAAACATTAAAGGATCAGTATGTAACTTATTTTTTAAACATATTTCTTCACTCTGCCACTATTTCATGATAGATTGACGTTTGACAGGTAATCTCTGAAAAAAAACTATAGTCCTCTGGCGTCTCCCGGTGGTAATAAAAGCATTTATAAAAACCAAAGCGCCCCGCGGTTAACCAGCCAATAAAAACAGAGTTTATAACCAGCCAATAAAAACAAAGCTTCTAACTTCTCACGCTCCTAACCCACGCCCCCGCCTGTTAGCCCGCAGCGGCCGCGCAGGTTCTCGTTGGAATAATTGCAAAGCGATGCAAAACTGTTTTTTATGTGACACAAATGTATTAAATCCCCCTTCTTCATCCCTGCTCTGGACTTTTCTTTTGTTTGTTTTTTGCCAAAAGTCAAGTGATCGCTTCTTCCTCCAGACCTCCACTGACAGAAATGAGGAAATGGAATTTGTCACGAGCGAATTAAAATCGGGTTCAACGTGGCTGCCGAGGCTCTGCAGATTTGCTGGTGTTCTGGTGTGCTGGACCCTGTTTTTATTTTATTTTTTTAGAACTTTTTATTAACATATAAACACAGAAATTCGGAGCGGCTGCGACAGGACATGAGTGGAGGCGGGGTTAAGGAAGCTGAGCTGATTTACAGCAAGAGTGACGGGGAACAGAGCCATATATGGCTCTGAGGGGGAGGGAGCAGAATGCTTTTCCCTGTTGAAAATTTTTCTAAGTGCCAGCGTATTCCAGAAACTGCAGAATGCAGCTTTAAACAGCATCAAAGATTTTTTGCATTTCAAGACAATTCCCTATCCTTTTTTCTAGAAAATTGAATGAATTTGCTCAACCAAACAAAGCCTACCATTCATGTACAAAATATGGACATGGTTATTATATATCCTCTTCTACTGTAAGCTTTGAGTTGAATGTTTTAGGACGTAGCATCTTAGTTGTTACAAGTTACAAAACACAGACATATTCATACATGCCTCATGATTAGTGGATCTAAAACCTGAATTTAAAAAACTGAACCCTGTGATTTTTCTGACCATGAACTCATTACCAAATGAAAGTAGTTTTTTGATGGACTATAGATTGTTCGCTGATCTGCATACCAAAGATCTCATGCAATCTGTTTGCACTCAAAGTATGTGTTGTGGATAACACATCCAACAAAGTTAAGTCAGGTTTACCTGAATTATTGAGCATGAACTTTGATGTTTTGAACCACTTTGGCCAGGCTGCCTCAGAGGAGTCGACGGAGGAGAGGGCAGACTTCAGAAACCATCCTATTACTATCAAACTGGTTGGTCCACTATATGTGAGTGTGTTGCTTGTGGGACTGAGTTAGTTGTGGCTCCTCGGACAGATGAAGTCCTTTGGATGAAGGATGAAACGTCTCAACAAAAGAAAAAAAAAACTGTCCAGAGGACCTGCTGAACTTTGTTGGACTTTTAACCTGGATTATTGAGCATGAACTTTGATCTGACTTAAACAGTTAGAGTTATTTTGTGTTGGCTAATGTTGATTATTTGTGGTGGCCATGTTGATTTTGACTGACTATAATTACTTTCAAGTGTTTTATTAAAATCTGCCCAGTGGTTCATGATATATTTTGCTAACAAACAAACAAACACATGCAGCCCCACAAGACAAAATGGTCAAAATGTGCGCGTCTTTCACAGTTCACTTAAAGTACAGAAAGAAATAGAACCAGATCACTGTGGAAATAGTAGTCATGAATTTATTGTAAGCGTTTATATTTAGATGGAACAAAAATCGACAGAGAAATTTGGAAGTTAGTTTTTTAATTAAAAGTGCACAGCAATCCTGGTAGATAAGCAAACAAATTAGAGCTTCGTTCTCTAACTTGTTTTTGTCTCTTTAGTAGTTTAAAGTTTTTATAAGAAGCAGAAAGGGAGAAGAACCTGCCAACTGACAGAAGACAGACTGTTCCAGGCAGCAGGAAACTTTAGGAAGAAGAGAATAACACTTTCCTTATCTTCTCTGACCTACCAGCAGACAGACAATCCAGCAGAGACCAGCTTTGCTCGGATGACAGCAGTCAGACGTGTAAATAAAACGTTGGATGAGGACTCACAACTTCAGGGTCTTTCTGTAGCTGCTGCTTCTATCCTCATATGACCTGCACCCACTTCTGACTCCCCCGAACACTCAGAATTTTCTTTTTTATCTGGCTGCTGTCTAAACAGGAAGTGCTGCACTTGTTCACTTTAAAGACAGCACATATTGGATAGTAAGAAGAAAAACATTTATTCAGTCAAACCTTCTTCAACTATAGAAGCTAATGCATGTGAAGGGTTATTATTCATTCAACCTTTATTTATATAGGTTAATTTCAATTAGCCTCGAGGACTCATTTACAAGAGAGACCTGTTTTAAACAAAGAACACAAATGAGGTTCATACAACAATAGACAATCATGTAAAGTGAAAAGTAAATAGAAGAAATGATATAAAAGTGCAACAAAAACAGCTACATTATAAAGCATGAAGTTAAAGTGAGTATGTTACTCCTTGTATAGTTCTAGTAGTGGCATATTTGCAAAAGAAGTGACCAGAAAACTGCTAAAACCAGCTTTATTTTTGTTTGTAGAAGAAACGGTAAATTTCAGTTTTGTGTTCGTTTTGGTCAAAGCTTGAAAGAGCCACTGCAGATGGACCAAAGAGTTGCATGTGACCCCTGAGCCAAACGATGACTGTTAACAATGGTGATGGCGGTGCAGAGCGTGTGAGAGTTAAATAAATGTCTCTTCCAAAACTGCATGATGACACGAGGGGATTAACGGCACGGTTGGCACAGTTGGCATTGTTTCCCAAGGAACATCTTGAAATGGAGGAGAAATATTTCTGGATTACAGATGAAGCTCAGAACTACTGGTCTTCTGTGGTTCCTTCCTCTGCCATGTTCTTCATCAAGCAGTCTCTCCTTTTCCATATTTTCATGAGCAAACACTTCCCGGGAATAGAGCAGGTGGGCTGTCTAGTCCCATGCAGATAAATGATAACCCAGATTTGATCAAGCAACTTCATATAAACTGAGAGTTGGTTCACAGCAATGTCCTGGAGGCAGCAAACACACTTTGTGACCCAGATAAACACACCGCAACGCTGCACTTACACTGCCACACATAATTATATAAAGTGTTTACATACATATATACAAATACAGTAAAATTAGTGTGTAGTTACTGGAAATTTATGTGTGGTTCTATCACAATAAAAGCATAACAAAGGATAGGGCAATGACAGCAGCGTGTCTCCATGAAATTGGATTTTTCCTGGCCTAATACAAAGAGTATTTCCATTTTCCATTCCATCTACAGGGAAATGAAGATGGGCCTGGATAATGTGTGTTTGCTCTATTGCGCAGCGTATGCCTTCCCAGTCAACTTCCAGTTAGGTAGCATAGAGAGATAGCAAATATGTGGGAGTATCCCTCTGAAACTGATTTATAAAGCAATCACCTTTAAAAAAGAAGAGTTGGAATAACATAATTTACTCGGCCTCCAGGCTTCCATATCTAGACGGGCCTTCCTCTGTTTCTGACCCCTCTGTGTGCTCATGGTGAAAAATACTTGGTGTGGAAGATGAAAGTTTCGGAGTTGTTGGAAGTTAAACTTTGCGAACAATGAATCTTCAGGTAGTCAGCTGGGACCTGGCGGAGCATGGACGTAAACAGCAGGGATTCCAAACTAATGTGATGAGCTGTGCTCCGCTCTGCATACAGGCGTGTTGATAATTAAGCTCAGTGCGCCTCTGGGAAATTATGCTAATGAACGTTGCTCCAACAACCTACATATCTCGAAACATTTGGCTTCAGGTGATCTTGTATAGAGCAACACGAAAGAAAGAAAAAAAACACTACTGCCAGATAAATGTATAAGAATGGGAAGAGAGAAAAAAGAGAGCAGGGGATGAAGAAAGAGAAGTTGTAAATGATGAAGGGAGGCACTTTGGAGGATCGATTTGTAATGGCTAATTTACCTTTAAAACACATTAACAAAAAGAAAATGTGTCAATGATGAGATACACAGACTTCAGCTTTAAAATTGGAGTCTAAAATGCTCAGGACTGTTTAAAATTTAAAAAAAGTAACAGCTTTGTTGCCAACTGTTATGACTGGAAGGAATCTTCAGTTGCTTTTAATAACAGTCACATGGTTTCATATTTACCATGTTAGTTGGGTAAATTATAAAAATTCTTTAAACATGGAGCAAACTGAAGAAATGAAGAGTCTTTGTAAAAAGTTCAGTTTTGTAACATACATAAAGACATTCCTGGTATATGTTTATGTTTATTAAATTTGTTCATTTTTTTTTTTACAAAAGAAACAATACAAGACAATCCCATAAATGATAATGTACAAAATATAAAAAAATGAAAGGTAGCAGAAAGAAGAATAAATCTTATTATATCTGCCCCTTTTTTCCAACAATCAGATTAAACAATAATAATCTTCAACCAACAGTACAAAATGACTAACTCTTTCTAATTTTCTAACTAATACAATACACATTACGCTATTTCATTTTTTTTAACACATTCGTTTTGATCATTTTCTTAAATGTAAACATTGACTTGGCATTTTTAACTACATTCTCCAAGCCATTCCATAATCTAATTCCCTGGATTGAGGTAGAACGTCCCTTCAAACTAGTTCTGAATTGTGGTTTTACAAACATCTCTGTCCCCTTAAGATTATAACAACTTTGTCTTTTAACAAAATGCATTTGGATATTTAAAGGTAATGCATTATTTTGAGCCCTATACATAACTGATAAAATATTATAGTCTACCAAATCATGGAACTTCAATAACTTCAGTTGATAAAATAATGTACTTGATGGATGACGGTAATGTTTTCTAGTGATAATTCTTACAGCTCTTTTCTGTAATACAAAAATAGGCTTTGTGATTGTTTTACACGCATTCCCCCAAACATCAATACAATAGATTAAGTGTGGAACAATGATTGTGTTATACAACAAATACAGAGCTTTATCATTCAATAGGTCTCTGACTTTGTACAGTACTGCAATCGATTTAGCTATTTTTATTCTTACAGAATTTATGTGTTGTTTCCATGTCAGTTTGTCATCAATGATAACACCCAAAAACTTCACCTCACTCACTCTACAAATCTCAACACCCTCAATTTTGAGTGGAACATCAACAGTTTTCTTTTTATTACTGAATATCATGTAATTAGTTTTTTCTAGATTTAATGATAATTTATTTATTTTAAACCAAGTTTGTATCTTGACAAATTCTGTCTTTATCAATTCCAACATTTGTTCTATATCTTCACCTAAACAGAAAAATGTGGTATCATCAGCAAAAAGTACACATTTAAGGAGTCCTGACACATTTACCAAGTCATTCACATATAAAATAAATAGCTTTGGTCCAAGTACAGAGCCTTGGGGAACTCCATCCATCCATTTTCTTCCGCTTATCCGGGGTCGGGTCGCGGGGGTAGCAGCCTAAGTAGGGAGGCCCAGACTTCCCTCTCCCCAGCCACTTGGAGCAGCTCCTCTGGGGGAATCCCAAGGCGTTCCCAGGCCAGCCGAGAAACATAGTCCCTCCAGCGTGTCCTGGGTCTTCCTCTGGGTCTCCTCCCGGTGGGACATGCCCGGAACACCTCACCAGGGAGGCGTCCAGGAGGCATCCTAACCAGATGCCCGAGCCACCTCAACTGGCTCCTCTCGATGTGGAGAAGCAGCGGCTCTACTCCGAGTCCCTCCCGGATGACTGAGCTTCTCACCCTATCTCTAAGGGAGAGTCCAGACACCCTGCGGAGAAAACTCATTTCAGCCGCTTGTATCCGAGATCTCGTTCTTTCGGTCACAACCCAAAGCTCATGACCATAGATGAGGGTGGGAACGTAGATCGATCGGTAAATTGAGAGCTTTGCCTTTTGACTCAGCTCTCTCTTCACCACGACAGACCGGTACAGCGCCCGCTTCACTGCGGACGCTGCACCTATCCGCCTATCGATCTCACGCTCCAGTTTTCCCTCATTCGTGAACAAGACCCCGAGATACTTAAACTCCTCCACTTGGGGCAGGACCTCCTCCCCGACCCGGAGAGGGCATGCTACCCTTTTCCGGCTCAAGACCATGGCCTCGGATTTGGAGGAACTGATCCTCATCTCGACTTGGGGAACTCCACATGTGATATTACAGAGGTCAGATCTTACATTATTTATTTGTACAAATTGTTTCCTATCTTTTAAGTAGCTAGATACCCACTGTAATGCTGGTCCTCTAATACCATATTTGTTCAGTTTTTCAAGGAGAATGGTGTGATCAATAGTATCGAATGCTTTTTTTAAATCAACAAAAATACTGATACAATATTGTTTTTGATCGACAGCAGTAGTTATTTGTTCCATTAATTCCATGAGAGCCATTGATGTAGAGTTTTTTGATCTAAACCCATACTGACTGTTGCTTAGAATATTTTGTTTATCTATAAATTGATCTAGTCTGTTTACAAATAGTTTTTCAAGAATTTTTGAAAACTGTGGTAACAAGGATATAGGTCTATAATTGTTGAACACACATTTATCACCATTTTTAAAAAGAGGAACGACCTTAGCTACTTTCATATTATCTGGAAATATTCCTGTTGAAAATGATAAATTACATATGTATGTAAACGGCTCAATAACATGGCTCATTATGTCCTTTACAAACATCATATCCATGTCCACCCAGTCCCTTGATCTCTTGTCTGTAAGATTTTTTACTACATTCATTATTTCCTCTTTGTTAGTTCCATTTAGAAAAATACTATTTGCACAACCTTTAATTGAATGGATCACATTATTATCTGCTTTTGGTATTTTAGCTGCAAGGCTTGATCCAACATTCACAAAATATTGATTAAATCCATTTACAATTTCATTTTCATCATGAATTTCATCGTTGTCTTTTACAAAGTATTTTGAAATACTAGTTTTTGCTTTATGATTCTTCAGGACACTATTCATTACTCGCCATCAAAAAAGGCGTTCAATACAGGATCAACTGGACTTTATTTGTTGCAGAAAACGTTTCGACTTCTGTCCAGAAGTCTTTTTCAATTCTGAATGGAAGCTGTGAGAACGAGAAGTTTTATACAGGCTTACAAGTCACGCACCAACATATGAAATTGGAAACTGAGATAACACCACAAATTAACTAAAATGCCCATTCTATTTAAATTGACAAAACGACACATCCCAGCTTAAACAAAAGGGGGTTTGTAACACATACATGTAAATTGAAAGATCACACCTAACAGTAGGAGGTTCCCTTGAAGTCTCTGTTAGAAGACACAAAACTGTATGTAAATTGACAAACAACACCTCCCAAACAACAAAAGAGGCTGCTCAGAGAACTTTGTTAGTCTAATTTACAGACAAAGCATCCCTGCTCCCATCTGGTGTAAAACGTTTCGGAATCAAATCCAAAACTGAGTTATAAGTCTTAGACAGTTGAAATCTCAGACCTCCTCCTCTGTTAAGAGAAGGTTTTTCTCTCTTAACATACACAGCTTCCTTTACACCCCTTTCAAACCATCTGTGTTCTCGGTCCAAAATTTGAACATTCTGGTCCTCAAAGGAGTGTCCCTTGTCCGTGAGGTGGAGGTGAACGGCTGAATTTTGTCCAGAGGAGGTTGCTCTCCTATGTTGAGACATTCTTTTGTGGATAGGTTGTTTCGTTTCTCCGATGTAACGGTCTGAGCAGACTTCGCTGCACTGGACTGCATAAACCACCCCACTCTGTTTGTGTGTGGGGGTTCTGTCCTTCGGATGCACCAGCCTCTGTCTGAGAGTCCGGCTGGGTTTGAAGTGTACTGGGATGTTGTGTTTGTTGAAAATCCTTCTGAAATTCTCTGAGACTCCAGCAACATAAGGAATGACAATGTTTTTCCGTCTGTTAGACTTTTTCTGTTCATTATTGTGTTTAACAGATTTCCTTGCTGACTTGACAAACGCCCAGTTGGGATATCCACATGTTTGCAGAGATGTTTTGATGTGTTTCTGTTCCTTTTCCTTCCCTTCTGTCCTTGTGGGGATGTGTTCTGCCCGATGCTGTAAAGTTCTGATGACAGAAAGTTTGTGCTCCAGTGGATGGTGAGAGTCGAACAGGAGATATTGGTCTGTGTGGGTTGGTTTTCTGTAAACTTCAATATTGAGACTGTCATCTCCCTCCATATGCACCAAACAGTCCAAAAAAGGCAGCTTATTGTCGTTAGCATCCTCTCTGGTGAACTTGATGTTGTTATCAACAGAGTTAATGTGTCTGGTGAACGCTTCCACCTCCCTGGCTTGGATTTTGACACAGGTATCATCCACGTATCTGAACCAATGGCTTGGAGTTGTCCCCTCATAGGAGTTTAGGGCTCTCTGTTCCACTTCCTCCATGTAGAGGTTTGCAACAATGGGTGACACTGGAGATCCCATGGCACAGCCGTGCTTCTGTCTGTAAAAACTGTCATTGAACTTGAAATAAGTGGTGGAGAGGCAGAGATCCAGCAGGGTGCAGATGTGATCTGGGGTTAAGTTGGTCCTTTTGTCCAAATCCTTGTCCTGTAGAAGTCTTTTTTTGACAGTTTCTATTGCTTCAGAAATGGGTATGCATGTGAACAGGGAAGTCACATCATACGATACAAGAGTTTCTCCCGGGGTCAGCTTCAAATGTTGAACTTTGTTGGTGAAATCAATGGAGTTTTTAATATGATGAGGTGTGTTTCCAACCAGAGGAGCTAAAATACCCGCCAGATGTTTAGCAACATTGTATGTCACTGAGTTCATGCTGCTCACGATGGGTCTGAGAGGTGTACCTTCTTTGTGTATTTTTGGAAGTCCATACAGACAAGGAGTGGCCTCCCCCGGGTACAGTCTATAATACAATGATCGATTGATTGTTTTCTCCTTTTCGAGTTTTTGTAGACAATCAATGACTTTCTTTTTAAAGGTGTTAGTCGGGTCCCTCTTCAGATGCTCATAGGTGTTACTGTCATTCAGTAGAGCGGTTATTTTCTCCTGGTAGTCCGACGTGTTGAGTATTACTGTGCATCTTCCTTTGTCCGCTGGTAAAATGGTGATGTTTTGGTCTTGGCTGAGTGATGTTATGGCTCTCCTTTCCTGTGGTGTAAGATTTGAAGGAGGCAGTTTGGCACTGGAGAGGGTAGCTGATATTTTCATCCGAAGTTGTTCAGCCTCTGTACCTGTCAAGTTGTTGTTCCTAATCGCATTCAATTCTGAATTCCATTCAGAATTGAAAAAGACTTCTGGACAGAAGTCGAAACGTTTTCTGCAACAAATAAAGTCCAGTTGATCCTGTATTGAACGCCTTTTTTGATTTCATCATGTCCTGGACGACTGAGAATCTTCACCAGCACATTACTCGCCATGTTGCTTTCATATCACCATAACTTTTATCTAATAATTTACTATAATATTCTTTCTTATGTTTCCTTATAATCCCTACTAATTTATTTTTATACTTTTTATATTTTTCTTCAGCGCTCTGACTTCACAATTTCAAGAAACATGAATACAAATAATTCTTTTTTTACAAGCATTTCTCAACCCTTTTGTCATCCATGGTTGATCAACCGTATTTCTCTTTGTATGATTTGTTTGCACACAATTCTTTTCATACAGAGCCTCCAAGATATTCATAAACTCATCATATGATCTGTTCACATCATCAACATACACATCACTCCAGTCTTGTTTATCTAGATCCTCTTAATTTTTCCAAAATATTTTTTGACGTGTTTATGATCTTTTTCTTCGTTGTAACTGCTTTTGTGATGTTTTGATCATTTTTACAGATTGTGAAAACTGGTAAATGATCACTTAAGTCGGTCGTTAAGATACCACCTATCACATCCCCATTTGTTATATTTGTGAAAATATTATCAATTATTGTGGCACTATGAGTTGTAATTCTTGTTGGCTTTGATATCAATGGATACATATTTAAACTGTACATTGAGTTTATAAATGTGCTTATGTTATTTGAATCTGTTTTATTTCCCATATCAATGTTAAAGTCTCCACACAAAAAAACATTTTTATTAAAACTCTTCTCCATTAGCTCCAAGATTTTATCCGTGAATATTTCTATATTTGCTCCTGGTGATCTATATACACAACTTATTATTATGTTTTTATCGTTTTTGTTTATTATTTCTATTGTTATCATTTCCATAATATTATCAACTATTATTGACATTTCACTATTTAATTTACATTTTATTTCATTATTGACAAATA
The DNA here is from genome assembly GCA_038048925.1 of Garcialebias charrua. Lineage (NCBI taxonomy): Eukaryota > Metazoa > Chordata > Actinopteri > Cyprinodontiformes > Rivulidae > Garcialebias > Garcialebias charrua. The sequence goes on from JBBPBX010003994.1 coordinate 34,669, forward strand.
GAGCGACTCCACCACCTCTTTTACTATTTCTGTTCATATGATATAATTCATACCCCTCGATGTGAATATTTCTTGTGTTATCATCATTGTCTGACAGTGCTATTATCGTAAAAGTTATATTTAACTCCAAAAAAGCTAAGTCTGGTCCTCCTCATGTCCAGAGGACCAGACTTAGCTTTTTTGGATTTTTCTACCTGGATTATTGAGCATGCATCAGGGTGTTATATTTAACTGTTTTAAGTAATCTGTTATTTTGGATATGTTTGCATTTATACTTCTGCTATTAAAGTGAATAATAGAGAGAACTCCATTTGATATATTGATGTCATTAAACTGCTCTTCATTATAATATTACAGGTAGCTATCTTTTATTACAGGAATTTTTTTTGCATCAATCACATTTTCAACATTATATATTTTAGGTTCTGAGTCTTCGTATGATGTCATGTTCTAATGTATTTGTTCATTTCACTGTATATTTTATCCATTTTGAGTGTTAGTTGTTTCATTGATTTGTAATTTTTCATTTCCTGAATTCATCCAGATCCTTCAGCTTTTTTTATCATTTTAGGCTGAGACTCTTCCTTTGTTTTGATAAAGATGTATCCATTTCTTGTCCATGTTGATGCTATTTTGTTCTGTTTTTTTAACAACCTTGCTTGATGTAAATAAATATAAATATCTGGGTATCCTGATCGATTCACATCTCTCTTTTAAACTCCACGTGGAAAACCTAGTGAAGAAACTGAAAGTTAAACTGGGTTTCTTTTTCAGAAACAGATCATGTCTATCACTGAATGTTAGGAAACGCCTTGTGTCTGTGACTTTCCTTCCCTCCATTGATTACGGTGACATTCTCTACATGAATGCTCCTACAAGCACCCTGCGGATGTTGGATGTTGTCTATCATGGTGCACTAAGATTCATAACTGGTTGTGATTATCGTACCCACCACTGCACCCTGTATTCACTGGTTAACTGGACATCATTAACCTCACGCAGACTCTTCCACTGGTACATTTTCATCTTTAAATCACTTCTTGGTCTGCTGCCCTCATACATCTCCTCCTACATGTCTTTGCGTGAGTGCAGCTACAGTGTGCGCTCTCAGGACATGATTACCTGCAGTGTTCCGTCAGTGAGGACTGAACTTGGAAAAAGGGCCTTCTCCTACTCCGCTCCTGCTTCATGGAATATCTTACAAAAAGATCTGAAGCTCTCGACCTTGACTTCTCTAAATGGTTTTCAGAATCTGTTGGAATCCTGGCAAAAACCAATGCAGATTTGTTCCTGTCTTTGATTTTATACGTCTACCTTATAATGTTTTGCTAGTTTTTTGATACTTTGTTAAAAAAAAAAAAAAAAATAAACTTTTTTTTTTTCTCTCTTTTGTTTTCTATTGTTTATTGTTTGTTTGTTTATTGTTTATTGTTTAAGGAAATTCTACCACTGCTGTTCATTGTTCTTTAGTTTTAGCAGGTCGCTTTCGTAAATGAGCCCATGAGGTTCAAAAGATTTACCTGACTAAATAAAGGTTGAATGATGTGCAATGTTTCCATTTTTTTTTGTTAGATGTTCATTTATGTAAACGTATGTTCCCAGCAGATTTTATTTTTGCTTGCATAACATAGTTTTTTGTATTCCTGCTAATGAACTTGACGACTACTGACGGCCCGAATTTTTGTGATTTACTGGGCAGGGTGTGACAGAACGAAATGTCCCCATAGCCTATGTCAATGTCCATGTTCTGAAAAAAAGCAACTACACAATCCTCCAGAGTCTCTTGTTCTTCCTGAGGTGCATTCTCAGTTTGGTCATTGTTAGTAAGAGCTCTTTTATATGTCCGACACTTACTAACATCAAGTCCTGAGATCACCAAGTTGTCTTGCTTTGTGTATTGTTCTAAGTCATCTATTTTTTGTTCCAGTTCAGCAATTTCATTGTTTTTGCTAACTATCAGATCTTTCAGTTGTCTTATTTCATTAACCAGACCGGCCTGGGAATCCATTTTTGCTGATAATTTTTCTATTTGTTCACCCATAAAGTTGAGTGAATTTTTAAAGTCTTGCATTTCTGTTTTAAAGTCTTGCACTTCTGTTGAGTGGTTTCCCTTCGACTCTGGTGTCTTTTGTCCTTTACTTTTTGTCATACTTACAGAGTTAGTAGCCTAATGGTAGCAGGTCTCTGGTTTGTTTGCTGAACCACGTGGCCCTTCCACGAGGCTCACAGGCCTAACGATGGTGGCTGTGGCCTAGCAGTGCAGCACCCAGATCAGCATTTATTAGATCAGAACTCACGGTCTCAGCAGCCTGCAGCAATCAGATCTGTTTTCCGAAGAGGTTTGCTCACTAGCCCGTCTTAGACGGCGGTCCTACGGTTCACGCATGGCGCTTGGCCTCCTCCGGTCTCCGCAGCTCCGATGTTAGCCCAGTTAGCACAGCACGTAGCTCCAGGCGCAGCTCCAACGCCAGCCCAGCTCCAGGCGGCGGTCCTCCGGTTCGCTCACGGCACTCAGCCCAGCTCGACGCTCCAGGCGGCGGTCCTCCGGTTCGCTCACGGCGCTCGGCCCAGCTCGAAGCTCCAGGCGGTGGTCACAGTCACAGTAGCTCGGATGCTAGCTCAGTTAGCACAGCACGTAGCTCCGATGCTAGCCCAGCTCGTTGCTCCCGACAGCGGTACACCGGTACTTGCACAGCGCTCAGCCTCCTTCGGTCTGCACTCCGAGGTCTGCACACGATACCTGTCGACGGCTTTTCAGTCCGTGCGGCGTTCAGCCCTCTCTGGTCGCGGCAGCTTCGAGGTCGGCTAGCCAGCTTAGCCTGTGGCTCGAGACTTAAGCTCACAGATCCGCGCTCGGCCCCCTCCAATCAAAGATTCAAAATCGGTCAGCCAGCTCAGCTCGTGGCTTCTGGTGGCGACTCTTCAGTTCGTCCGCGATGTTCAGTTCGTGCCAGATATATATATATTTCTTTGTTTTATGTTGCTTTCAGCTGGAGCTCAGCTCTCGCCATGTTGCTCCCGTGATGATATTATTTTTTATTTTAATTTTATTTTATTATTATATTATATGTAGTGTGTATGTTTTGGAGTGAAGGCTAGAAAAGTTGGTGTACTGCAGTGTAAGCATACGTAATGTAGCCTAACTATTGTTATTGCTGGTGTGTGGTTTTGTTCGTACGTGTGACATTGCTGCAGTGTAACTGTGTGCCTGTGGTAATGTCTGAATGTCTTCTATCAGCATCCAACTGTGGTCTTACCAAAATTTTGGGTCTGCTTCTTTATCCTTGTGATCTTTATTGCTCTATTATGGCATATACATCCTCCTTGTCTTCAAGGAAACTCCAAACTACCGGTAAACCCAAAACAACAACTTGGACATCAACTTCTTCCAAGTTCATTATTGCGAAATGAGTGACAAGCAGGAATTTTTTGTCTTAAATCAGCTCGCTTATTGTTATTAGACTCAGTACACTACCAGTACCATAAAAATGCTGCAAACTTGTTGCTTGTTGGCAGAATTTGCCAATTTCAAACAAAATATGTAATTTACGTGAATCACCTAGATCCAAAGATTTTTTCTGGGGTTGGGGGTGGTGGGTGGGATAAGAGGCGTAGTATATGGCATAATCTCCCCTTGACTGGACTTTAAGAAACAACAAGGTTTCTGTCTTCACAAGAGAACATCTTTGATGGAACGTGAGTCATTTGGCCAGTTACAATCAAGATAGACAATAGCAAAATATTTCCCAGGGATGAAGGGAACTGTTTGATCTACGTTATAACTATTCACTTTTAATTCTGGACACATTAGTTTTGAGGTAAGTCTCGTTATCTGCCAACGGTATACTGTAATATGCTGTGTAAGTTAAACTTGTTTTTTTTTTAAACTACTTTAGCAACATTACTGTACTGTATGTGTCGTAATACGTTACCTTTTCCAACATAATGTTATCTGTAATGGAAAGCTTGTCAGCATGTAATGCTAGCTAGAATGTCTGCTCACATCAGTGAATTGTGCATTAACGTTAGCATACAATGTCACTAGGTTCAATGCGAATAATTTTGAGATGGCTATCTCTAATGCATCCGTATTACTGTTCAATAATAATGAGTCATTGCCATAACATGAGAAAAATTTAACGTTAATGCCAATGAAACACAATACACCAATATACAGATAGACACAGATCTATACATAGATACACCAGATATACAGCGTTTTGTTTAAGTAACCGAAACATCTGCTTTGGTGGATCAATAGGGCAATAAATAGGGCTGAAGTGATGGAGTAAGAGAGTGTGGCACGCAAGAGGCACATACAGACCCCCCAACTGCAGGTGCTAGGTTTGTCACCTTTTTCATCCCTTCTGCATTTGCAGGTATGCATGTAGACTCTACATGCATACCTGCAAATGCAGAAGGGATCGTCTACATGTAGACAACTTCTCTTGCTCCACCATAACCCTCAGCAATGGCTCCCCTCAGGGATGTGTGCTGAGCCCTCTCCTTTTCTCTCTGCTCACGTATGATTGTGCACCTACTCATCCAGGCTGTCATATTGTAAAGTTTGCAGATGATACAGCGGTGGTAGGATGCATCACAAACAACAATGAGTCCAGCTACAGGCAGGAGGTGGAACACCTGGAGAGATGGTGCAAAGAAAATAACCTTCACATCAATATGAAGACAAAGATGATCGTTGACTTCAGAAGGAATGAACACACCAACATCCCACTAAACATAAGAGGATCTGCGGTGGAAGTGGTCTCCAGCTACAAGTACTTGGGTGTGCACATGAATGATAACCTCAGCTGGAGCAACAGCACTACCAGCCTGATCAAGAAAGATCTTCAGAGACTCTACTTCCTCAGGCGGCTGAGACTAGCTGGTCTGGGAAGCTCAGTCCTCACCTCCTTCTACAGGTGTGCAGTGGAGAGCATCCTGTGCTCCAACATGTGGCATGGAGGCTGCACAGCTGCAGAAAGAAAAGCTCTGCAGAGAGTGGTGAAGGCTGCACAGAAGATGTTGGAGTCAGTCTCCCCACCATCACAGACATCTACACCTCCAGATGCAGGAAGAGAGCCACCTGCATCATGAAGGACCCCACTCACCCAGCACACACACTTTTTGTCCTGCTCCCCGCAGGAAGGAGGTTGAGGAGCATTAAGTGTAGAACCACTAGACTGAGGAACAGCTTCTACCCTGAGGCTTTTAGACTCATGAATATCTAACCAGAATAATCACTGTGAAAATCACATCATGTTGCTGCTGATCTGTTTCATGTTGCTGCTGATCTGTTTCATGTTGCTGCTGATCATTTTTCATGTTGCTGCTGATCTGTTTCATGTTGCTGCTGATCTGTTTTCATGTTGCTGCTGATCTGTTTTCATGTTGCTGTGTTCATTTGTGCTCATCTACTTGCACAGACTCAAGTTCTTGCTGCTGTTCAACGTAATGTTTTTATGCTATCAGTGCTTAGTGTATTTTTAGTTGGTGTTTTTCTTAGTTAATATCTTAGATTTTATCACTGTTTTCTTTTACATTTTATTGTTGGATGTAACTGGAACCCTGTGTACATAATCTCGTTCCACCATATGTACCACATGTGATGCGAACGACAATAAAGAACCTCTGACTCTCTGACTCTGAGACATAGTCGGAATTCGAACAACACGACATTGTGATTGTCATAGAACACCACTGCTCTAGAGAGACAGATAAGAAAAATTAGCAATGACATCTATTTTTAAAAATACTGTTGGATCACAGTAATGTAACTTTTATTATTGTGGTGCAAAGTAAAGTGCTATGTGTTGTTATCATTGTATGTTCGTATACTGTACAATGGCAAAATTACTTCTCTGCATTTAACCCATCACACATGAGGTACACCCAGGTGGAGCATTGGGTAGCTTTGTAAGCACCTGGGGAGCAATTGGGGGTTAGATGTCTTGCTCAGAGACACCACAACATGTGGGTATGGTGGGGAGTCTAACCGCAACTTTCTGGTCCCAACTCGGCTGCCCTACCTCTACTCCATCTCGGACCCCAGCTGATGTTTCAAAGTTGCTATTGATATAATATTTTTTGGGGACATCCAAGACATTGACATATATGTGGCAACTTGGCATTACTAGAGATCATGCTACATACCGGTATGCTAAAATAGAACCATAAACCGAAAAATGTTTGGAAATTTTCTTTTACAGTCGTATATCTCAATGCACTCCGGAAAGACAAGGCAGATACAGTATACAAAAACGGGATTGGGATGTTCGTTTTACTGAGAAGTGAAGACGATAATCCAACGTATTTTAAAATAAATATTCATAGTCAATTTGATCAAAAGAATTTAGTGGACAAGAAAGTAGGAAGATGCATGGTTGAGTCTGGCATGATGTAGTCAACATAAGGTGTGGCAACAAAAACCAACCGCTCTGAACATCTGCGTAGTCTGTTTCAAACCACAGGGGAATTACTTGTTAAGGGTCCACTTGAGAATGACTTGTTAAAGAGGAGATTAAAGCAATTTCAGTGGAAATGATCGACTACCGTAATGTCGGTGGAGAAAAAAAACCTGTTGACCTTGAGAGATTAACAAAAGGAGATAAGAGATAGAGCGCAAAGAGAGTGAGGGAGAGAGAGAGAGAGGACGCCAACGAGGAAATAAAATACAGGGAGTTGGGAGAGATTAGTGGGGCAATAAAATAGCTTCTGCTATCTTTGGAGTGAGTGGGCCTGCCTGTGTACTGGTCAATCAGAGCTCAGTAATGGCTCTCTTTATCACTGAGTCACCTATTCTGCTCATTCAGTGGGCTGCAGAGGTGGTTCAAGCCATCCAACAAGATTGCGTTTCAGAACATAAATGTTATTTGTTTTTTATAACCTTAATCATTTTAACTTTAAGTGTTTTGCATCTTAGTGATGATCTTACATGATTAAATGTAGTTTAATGATCCTGCGTGGCGCTCGAGGGAACGACGTAGATGAGGACTGAGCAGACAGACACTTTCAGTCTGAGCACGCACTCTGAATATTCTGCTTTGATTAATTAGACATCAAGTTGCTGCTTGGTAAGTATTGTTGTTTTGTCCTTTTTTGAAGTTAAAATAATATAATCAATACGATTAAACGTGGATAAAAGAAGAAATAATTGCAGCTCAAGCGTCCTTTTATACTTGACATCATATTTTGCCGTTTCCAAACAAAGACAAATTTATGGTTGTATCCCTGTGCACCCAGTCATGCTAATCCATCTGAACTCCTGTTTAGAGCAGTGGATCTTTATCCCAGGTGCACGGCAGCAGTGACTCACGAATCTAACAAGCAGGATCCAATCTATCACTCTAATTACTTCCACTTCTACGTCTCCATTTTGTTATATAGCAAATTAATTTACACTGCACACTGCTTGTCCTTCAGTTCCTTATCAGTTATGATGCAGCCCTCTGAGCACAGCAGGATGTGTCAGTGTGCAGCCTAACCAAGCCTAATCCCACCACGCTAATTCAATTAGGACAGGAAACAAAGTACTTCAGGTGTCTGTAAATTGGACACTAAAAAATAATATTCCAAGAAAAAAAAAAAGCTGTCTGTTCAAAGACATCTATCAGTTATGAAGCAGCAATGACATGAAATCTAACCTTGAGTGCACAAAAACAACATATTTCACCATGTCATCATTTATTAAACAAAAACAAAAATTTAGAAAAAGAGTGTTTAAAAACTAAGCTCGCTCTTGCTGCTTTCATAGAATTTAGGAGGTCCAGTATCAACCAGGTGCTGTCATCACCAGTGTAAGCACCTCCATAAGAGCAGGAGCTTTGTAAGTTTGCTGCTCTGGAATATACTAGTGTGTGTTAATACAATGCCAAGCCGGAAAGACATCAGCATTGACGTTAGAGAAGCAACTGTTGCTGCCCATCAATCTGGGAAAGGTTAAAGTTAATTCAGATCATAACTCATAAAGACCAACTCCATTGGCAGGGCGCTCGTGTATTTCTTATTTATTTATTTTGTCAACATGGGGGGGCGGAGTCATGTTTCTGATGCTCGCCTGCTAGCTTAGCGCTGTGTTGCTGCCGGTTTTTATCGACGAGTTGTGTGGATACAGGAAGGAATCACGTGTGTGTTGCCCGCCTGCTAGCTTAGCACTACGTTGCTGCCCTGGTAATTGTTGCGGTATGTGTGGCAGAGTGGTATGTCAGTAGCATTTTTGCTAGCGTGTTTGTATTGTGCCCCGCGTTACATCAATACTGACAGTTGTCGACCAGGGATGGGGTGGTTTCAGTAGACAAGGAGCTTGGTTCTGTTGATGGGGCGGGGCGCCTCATTGTACAATGGTAGGGAAAACACTACATTATATTAGCATATACACCTCATACTACGGTAAGTGCCAAGCATGGCGGTGGAGTGCTGATGATTTGGGCTTGTTTTGTAGCCACAGGACCTGGGCACCTGCAGTCACTGAGTTGACCATGAGCTTTGTGTACACCAAATGATTTGAATGTGAGTATATCTGTCTGACAGGTAAAGCTTGGGCAGAATAAGATCACACAACAGGACAATGATCCCAAACGGAGCAACAGCAAGATGAAAACAACAAAACAAGAATCAACTGGAAGATGATGGACTTTATTTTTCCCATGACTGTGTGCCCCTGTACTACATTTGGGTGGCTGGTAAAGGTGGTTTTTTTATGTTCTTGGAGTTTGTTTGTGCAGTCTTGTACCTGACATTAACCCCAGGATTGTGCTGGTAGCCTTTGACCGAATCTAAGCCTCTAACCATCTCCTGGGTTCAGAAGCTGTATCGGGTCCAAAAGCAAATGTCAGCAGCAAAAGTCACAAGAGTCCAGTGACAGGGGGGTTGGGGATGAACTCAGCTGTGCGATGGTACCACAACTCGTGTGTGCGTGTGTGTATCCTTGATATGTCAGAAAATGTGATTTTCTGTTTTGTAAAATTTTATGCAGTTAAATTTGGCTTAAAAAGTAGTTCAGAACGTGCTTTCTTTGCTCTACAGAGACTCTTCAGTGGTGTTAGGGAATGTGGTGGTCCATACATAAACTGACAGGCTGACCAGAGTGAACACTCTTCCTGCATGAGAACCGTGACAACTATATTTGCACTGGTAAAGTAGAAGCTACCCAACATTGGCTGTAGTCTTCAAGAAGAACAGCCAAAGTTGGGTAGCTTTATGAAAGGCAATTGCATGAAATTGTCACTAGAGGAAAGGTCAAATGCTCTTATTTAAATGTTTTAGCACACAATATACTGATTTTCTGTAGGAATCATGTGATTCCTACTTATAGCCCCTTAAATTTCGACTTTTTGCTATGGCTTGGTGGTTATAGCAGTTGGCCTGCAATGCGAGAGTTGGGTGTTCGATTCCACCAGCAGTAACATGCTGAAGTGTCCCTGACCAAGACACTGAACCCCTCATTGCCTCCTATGTGTGTCCCATCGGTGTATGAATGTGATAAAGCATTGATTAATATTTGTATAGATCTAGTAGTGCTGTATGAATGGGTAAATGAGGACACAGATTGTGTTGTAAAGAGCTTTGAGTATCTTGATAAGATAGAAAGGAGCTGTATAAGTACAGTCCATTTACCATGTAAAACTGAAACCAAAGAGCTACAATATACAGCTCCAACTACAGTGTCTTCTATTTGTTGTTGATAAATGTTGTGTGTAAGTGAAGTGGCAGAGCTGAATGTTGACCAAGCATTGCTTGTGGTGCACACACAGGGCCCTATACATTAACTGCTCCATAGTGGTATTATCTGCCATTATAATTGTTTGATCTAAAAGCAACTACTGTAATAGGTCAAAACAGTCAAGTAATCCTTTCATTACTGATATTGCACTCATTGCAATGACAATACTGTAGATGTTCAATATATTGTGAAGAACTACTTCAAAGCAACCGGAAATTATTAGATGAAAACAACTACTGTACTGTACCTGTATACAATCTAAAGTAACGGATGCAAAACATTTAGTTTTACAACTACAAGAATACAAAATGAGAAAAACTACAAATGATGCAGGCCAGAAAAGGATACATAATACTCTAGTGAGTTTTGGGTCTGTCCACAGGTCTCCTCCTTGTAGGACATGCCCCCCCAAAACCTCCCAACAGTAGGCACCCAGGAGGCACCGTATAGCTCCAGTATAGCTCTGTGTACGTCCGTACGCGTGTCCGTACGCGCGTACTGTACGTAGACCGTTCAGCCCCACACTCCAGCGTACGTTCTCGCGTTTTCGCACCAAATTCTTGACGTCATTTGAGCAGCTGCAGCGCAGAGCGTTTACCTACGGGACAAATTGAGGTCGCTGATTGGTCATTTGCTGACACGCCTACTGAATTGATTGACAGGTCGGGGGGGGAGGCGCGAGCTGGCAGCTCCAGCCGCAGTGGTGTTCTGTGTTTATATGTTAATAAAAAGTTCTAAAAAAAAAAAAACAGGGAGCGCTGGTCCTGCAGCCCACACATCAGACCAGCACACCAGGAAATCTCCAGAACCTCCCGCAGCCACGTTGGACCTGATTTTAATTCGCTCGTGACAAATTTGTTAATTTCTCATCATTTAAGTCATGGAGTCAACAGAGGAGGAAGCGATCACTTGCATTTTGGCAAAAAAAACAACAAAAGAAAAGGCCAGATCAGGGATGAAGAAGGGGAATTTAATACATTTGTGTCGCATACAAAACAGTCCAGCGCCGGGCAGTTTATTGTGTGACAACGCGTTTGCGTATGCGGTCGTAAAATTTGAGCTTTGCGCGTACATGCCCTGCGGGGGTACGCTTGTACCTCTGCGTAGTACGTGCGTACAGCTGCGTATGGACGTACGCAGAGCTATACGGGGGGCTTTAGGCATATGCCTGAACCACCTCAGCTCACTCCTTTCGATCCAGGAGTAGCAGCAGTTGTAGTCCCACCCCCCAAGGGTGACTGTTCTCCTTACCCTAGCCCTCTTTATTGAGAACGAGGACCCAGTTTGTCATTTCACTTCTCGTTCCATCCTACCATCACTCGAGAACCAGACCACCAAGTACTTGAAACCCTCTTCTTGAGGCAGATTCAGTTCTGACCCAGATGGGGGCATTCCACCTTTTTTCAGTTGGAAATCATAGCCAGACTTGGATTCATACTTTACAAAAAGTAACATAGTTATATAATTATATAATTTTTTCTGTTTACTTTTCATTGTAACCGTATATACTTTTTATATGATTGTCTATTGTTGTCTGAACCTTATTTGTGTTCTTTGTTTAAAACAGGCCTGTCTTGTAAATACAGTACGTCCTCGAGGCTCATTGAGACTAACCTGTATAAATAAAGGTTGAATGAATGAGAAAAAAAAAAGATGTAGTAAGTTTTATTAACTATACCCACTGTTTTGCTCAGCCAGTGCACCAGCTATTTGATAGACTTGACGATGGAAATCTCAACCTCTTACAAAACACTACAGGTATAATGAAAAGTGCAAAATTCATGAATTCTTGAGGTGAGTTAACACCTGGGGCCTCATGTATCAACCGTGCGTGCGCACAAAAACCGTGCGCACGTCACTTTCCACGCAAAACCCCGTATGTAACAAAACTGAACTGAACGTGAATATATGCGCATCCAGGTACATATCCACGCAAGCTCCCGAGCAGGCGTACGCACGTTTCTGTGGTTCTTGTTCCTTTGGCGACACTTACAGGTGCTTCTGAAAAACTGAAGCCCCACAGTCTGTGGTTAGAGCGGCTTGAGACCTTTCTTTTTAACCGAGCATACTCTTCCTCCTCATGATTCTACTTTTGATCTTAGTTGATACTGTTGTTGATTTTAACTGTTTTATTATTTGTTTTATCGACATTAAATTCTGTTGCACTTTGTAGCACTTTGAGATTTTCATTAATGAAAGGTGCGTCATAAATTGAATTCATTATTATTATTATTATTATTATTATTATTATTATTATTATTATTACTATTAACTGTTCATGATGTGAAAATGATTAATATTCCCACCAAACACACGATTAACAAGTACATCCACATGGACGCGCAAAGTTGTGCAAAAAATAAATGTAACAGGAACGGATACATTCAGCCTTATGGAGGATATAGATAGTGTAACACGCAGAGCATTTATTTATAAACAGATATAATTCTCTGATCTAGGATATGGCTTATCAGCCGTTTTCAGAAATAATCATTTTTCAGTTTGGCACTGCTGCGCACTGAACACAGGGGCCGCGCATCACGCGTGCACGTGCAGAAACTGGGGTTCCACAGGAGCTTAGAGGGAGCTGGCAGGTCGATCAGGGCTGTGCCAGTCCAGTCCACACAAAGCCGATTCATGTCCAATGGAATGGTCTCATCCATATGATCCCAAAGGCTGAGTTATGGTCGCGCTTTGAGCGCGCGTGCACCCTCGCCGGTGTTACACGGCAGTGGAGGTGTGTCATTATCTGTGTTTATTGTAGATGTCTCCAAAATGACACGTGAAAGTACACCATTTATAACTTGTATGGGAGTAAAAGCTTCACAGACAAACAGATTGCGCACAAGGCTGCAGCGCGCGCTTTGGAGACTCCAACATCACGTCATGTCATGAAAAGTCTCCACTGAGACGCAGAGACTCGTTTCTTCATATCATCTATTAAATAAACGAAGATCTATGTTCTAGCAAACATCCAAGTAAGTTCCTCTGTGTTTACAGTAATTATGGTAATTAACTCGTGCGCAAAGTTAATATTTTCACTCAGAATGAATGAATGAGCCGGTGGCGCACCTGACAGCAGCGTGCGCGCACACGAATACCGGCACACAATCACTCGTTCTTTGCGTGATGAACACAGTTTATTACTATTCTTACTTGGGATGTTTGTCCTCACTCATATTATATTAAATCCATTGTTTTCCTGAATCTAGAAATGATTTCTGATCGCGCAGGGATCAAACAAACATGTCCTTCACACATGCAGGAAGTAATTTGCATCTGTTTAACATATGTAAATGAAGGCGTGTCAGGGGAGGTGTCTGACGTGCGCTCAGTTCCACGTTCATTGTGATGTACAAAAGGAATGTGCGTGGATACCGGTGTACGCACAGCTTGATAAATCTGGATTCTTTTGTGCGTAGACACTTTTCTGGATTTGACCGTACGTCACTTTTCAGTAAGAAATCCACGCAAGTCTTTGATACATGAGGCCCCAGGGCACTTATTTTCCATCTGACAGACTTGCATTTCTTAAATTAAGGAATGTATTTTAAAATGACTTTCCTACTTCCTACACAGCACACAAGTGACCCTGTAACTCCAGAGAGAACATGAGAAAAGCTCTTCTGCACTTTTTTTTCCCACCTTCGGTGTTATTTAAATTAATTTTGCATCCCCACACAATTTTTTTTAAGTGTTACCTTGACAGCGCTGCATTTCTAAAGCGAGGGAATAAAGAAGTTGGATGAGTATGAATGTGATGAGCACAAAGATGCTGTAGACAAAAGGAAATCTGGAGCTCTGCACCTGTGCACAGTACAGCAACTATAAAAAAAAGCTGCCATTAATCACTTTGGTGAAACAGTGACTCTGGGTTCGCTTATGTAGCCTGCACACAGAGCCAGGTTGCACAAGGTGTACAAGAGGAGTACAAAACAATCAGTTAAAAAAAAAATAAACGCCCCTGATGTACCTAAAAGGAGTTTTATGAAGTATGAAAGAGCTTTTTTTTAATAAAAACTGTGCTGAGCACGCTGCACAGCAATAAAAAGAAATCCTTTCAATTTGCCTTGGTCTCTTTCGCAGGTGGTACACCGGCTGTGAAAATGAAGGGTGAAAAGCACAATCCATGATTGTCTCCAGACTCAGCGGTGTACTTGCTGAGTGAAATTTCTGGACATCATCCACTGCTGTTTGAAGACACTCTCAGATATAATGTCCTTAGGTACTTCTTGAGATTTCACTGTTACAGGAGCACAGAAAGTACCCTAAAAAGACAACACGATTAAGGTAGCTCGATCAAGCGAGCGAGATAATTTTGAAGCATTATGTCCTGGACTGTGGCTCCAACCTGCATGATCATTATCTGACACAATGATATACAGAATGCTCCAGGAAGAACACAGCCGGGCGCTGGTGATGGGGGGAGAAGAAACAAAGTGATTCCTTCTAGTCATGGGGGCCCTGCTGGGATTCTGTAATGAAGGTCTGCCCCACAATCACTCCCTGACCCACCTGCATTCAGGAAAAAGCAGCATCTACCCTGAGCTGTCACCAGGCAGGTGTGTGTGCAATGTTAGCTGGTTAGAACAGCAGCGGGCGAACACCAGACTGGATTACCTACATTAAAATGTCTGGCACAACGAGGCACGGCGTGGCGCAGGTGTTTGGAGTGTGGGTGCTGAGAACGATTCATCCGAGACATGCAACATTTCAGACACGTGTGGCTTTTAAAGAAAATTGGATGCGTTCTTTCTTTCACATTCCAGCGGAAAGCTTCTAAAACTGCCCAGGGAACTAAACAGCTTTCTTTGTCCAAGAAACCATGTCTACGTGTGTGTGTGTGCTCGTCTCAGTGCTCCTGCACTAAGCTCATCCTTGGTTGAATGCGTCTTATTAAGAGGAGAATGTCTTTGTTTTGTTGTGAGTTTCCAACCGAGCAACCTCGCCCTGCTTTCCTGCATCGGGTGTGTTCGTTTGGTCACGTAGCTCAGCTCTGTCCAGCAGTCATTGTTAAGGAGCGCTAAAATCCTCAGCATCCCAGGGGATTGGGAACAAAAGTCAGGTTCTTGTCTTAATTCTCTACTAATTACTGTATATTTTCTGGACTGCCTTGATGGGGGAAAAGGGAGCATGTGAGCTGCAGCGATTGCGTCCCTCCACTGTTGGCTGGACTCTCAGATTGGAGTGCCTCTGGCTGGAGATCATCTGATCTGTGGATCTCTGGGATCAGGTTCATTATAAGAGATGGAACACCACAGCACAGCCAGAGATAACCCCTTTAGATCAGATGGGATTCATTTTTCTCTTTGGCTCTGCTTTGTCCCTTTCTGACCATTTCTGATTTTCACCATGCCGCTTTTTTCCTGAATGTTCTAAAGACAAAACGAAGAAAAAAATCGACTAAATGATCGAGTTGACAAAAGTTAAACATTGTCTGAAGTGCTGGCCATGTGTTGTTTGATTTTGAACCAACACAGATGCATCTTTATGTTAGGGTCACAGTGTTTTTCATGGCCGCCACAGCTGAGCAGGGGATAGGGGATTGGTGGTGCAGAGGTTAAAGAAGGTGGGCCAGTGATCGATTCCCTGTAGAACGTCAAAATGTGTGGAAAAGGTGAAACACCCACACCTGTCTCCATCATCATTTGCCCCACCTGGGCCCTTGAGCAAGGCCTGTAACCCCCACCATCTACTCCCCTAGGCACCCTGGGGGAGCTCTCTGCTCCACACAGAGGGCTGTGGTAGCTCGGTGGTCTATGGTCACATCAGGAAAGGAATCTGGCAGCAATACAATGGCCATGTCTTCGTGCGATATAGTTTGCTGTGGCGACCCCTATGGAAGGGAGCAGACAAAAACAACAACAGCAACAACAACAAAAAGCTAAGAAACTTAAAAATATAAAACTACTGTACTTTCCACCTTAAAAGTCGCACCGCCTTATATGTCGCATCAGTCCAATTATGTCCAATAAAGTGGAAAAATCCATAAATGAGTCGCACCTCCGTATACCTCGCATCTTTTATGCGTCACCGCTGACAACCTGGAAATGTGTGCCGGTGTTTTGCCAAAAATGGATTGGCTGCGAAATGGCCACAGGAGCGTGGACGGTAGGACTTAAACAAGATTAACACTTAAAAACAATTATTTGTTTGCTGAAAATCATAGCAAAGATGTGTCTGAGCTGATCTTTTCCTTAATAAATTAACGTAATTGTCAAATCAGCTGGATTTAAAAATTAGTTTCGCTACGTGCAAAACGTGCACCCGCACGGGTGGGAACGCTGCATTTCTTTAAAATTTAACAAGATAAACAGCTACAAAAATAGATGTTTGCTGACATTATAGTAAATGTGTATCTGAGCTGAACTTTTCTTAATAAATGCACGTAATGGTCAAATCAGCTGAATTTAAATAATTTTGCTTTGACGGTCTTCCAAACGTGTGCACGCGCTGCGAAAATAAATTATAAAGAAATCGAATTTTAGCTCAAAGATCTCCTAAAGCTTATAATTTGTAAATGTCCATCCAGTGATTACTTTCTGTAAGTTTCAACAAAATCTGTCCCGTGGTTCTTGAGCTATTTTTCTAACAGTCAAACACTGGGGTAACAGTAGTTCAGACCTCCAGAGCAGGAGGCTGTGCTGCGACAGAGTGAGTCCGATCAGATGAGTCTGCTGTCAGACACATGAGCTGGGAACGGTCGGTGGACCCTAATGGCCGAAAGTGGTACTGCCCCCTAGCGGCAGAAAGTGGTACTGCTCCATTTTTTTCGTCAGAATGAATGGAAACTGTCATATCTCAGCCAAAAATTGGTCTACAAATATGGGAAAAATCCCTAAATATGTCACTTCGCCGTATAAGTCGCAGGACATGAAAATTAGTTTTAAAAAAACGGACTTGTAGGCCAGAAAATACGGTACATAAAATGGCTATAACTGTCAGTTTTCTAACATTTGGTGTGGTAGTAATTGAGACTGATCACCATCTTACACTTCAAAGGATAACAGAGGGTACAACTTTGCCATTAATTACTGGACTCAAACCTGTCTGTTAGTAAAATATAAGAAACCTTTTCAAAAGCAACATAATTCACAATACAGCTCTCAGGGCATCTCTTATTAAACAATGTTCTGTGAATAGGAAATTCAAAAAATATATATTTGATGTAAATTTAAAATGTCTTTGATAGTTTTTTCCTTTTTTGCCACTTACATTACCATTTACGGTACTTTAAATATTTCCTCCTTCCTTTTATATTTCCTCTTTGTTTTTCACCCCGTTGAAGCAGATGACCGCCCCTCCTGAGTCTCGTTTGGTTGGATGCTTCTTTGTGCTAAAAGCGAGTCATTCCTTCCCACTGTCACATATGCTGCCCAGGATGGGAGAATTGTGAGGAACTCAGTTTTCAGTCTTCTGGCTTCTATAGAGAATCTTTAATATTTCATAATGTGCTGATGTGAATGTATAAATAAAAAAACTAAATAAATATAAATAAATAAGTTGAAGTGAATAACAAATTTCTCAGCACATCTCTGAAATGAAATCCTGCCACTGATATGCTCCTGGTAATCCTCTTAAAACATGCGTGTATTCATGGCTGGTTGTTTGAAGAACACCTTCACCCCTTTTAAACAAATGCTTTATCTTCAAACTCTACAGTGAACCCAGGCAAAGAGAAGAAACACATTTCTCAAAGCTAAAAACAAGATAAACTTCTTAACTGTCTTCTTTTCAAATGATCTGTTTTATGAAATTAAATATGTTAACAAAAGTGACTTTTAAGGTATTTCATGAAAGTCCGGACCCATGGCTTCAACTAATAAGGTCAAAATAAATGTTCAAATTATCCAATACTGTACTTTGTTTCATAAAATGAATTGAACTTGTTTTCAACGTGTTCCTGTTTTTCCAGTAACTTCTCGGAAAGAGTCCGAACCATCCAAAGATGCTCTCCACACAACAAAAATATGAAGCATGTTTCAGTTTGGTTTACTTTCTCCAGAAAAATCAACAGGTAAGTGCCTCCATGAGAGAACAGCTGATAAATAACACTTTATTTTGAAATTGTAGAACACATAAATCTCAGTTTTTGCAACGCAGCACCCCTCGTATATTTCACTTTGCAATTTGTGGCATATTTTTGTCACAGTTTATGAACTTGTATATTGAAGTGTCAATCGATGATTTATTTGCACTAACAGTGCATGAAGTTGGAGTTAGCTCTGCTTCTTGTTTATTTCTCTTTATACATGATATCTTATACATTTGGAGCAGATGGTGATAATAGTGGTTTTATAGAATGCTACAATCCAATTTGTCTCAAAAAATATTTCAGAGAAATTTTAAAGTGAAGCTCATTTAAATGTATTAGTTTGACATTGTACTTATGACATTTACAGTTGTGTATAAATAATTTGCCACGTATGTTATCAGCGGGCGATATACATTCCTTTAAGAAATGCTAGGCCTTTAAATGTGTCTATTGGAATCAAACCTTTTGTTCTTGTATCTCTTACATTAAAATACACAAAAATACACACAGACACACACGTCCATCTGATAATGGTAATAAGGGACTCGAGCAGTTTCTTCTAACTTTACGCTATAACGTCTCTTTGGACTTTTTGAAGTTTCTCACTAAAAGTAAAAGGCTGCATCCTGTTCTTTCATCATCCACATCTTTTCTTTAATCCAAGGAGCCAATCAGAGATCTATCTTCAGCCCCTGCATGCTGACAAATGGATTCTGGCTTGCCTTCAATCGATCACCAGCTTTCAAATCTAAATGAAGGCTGAGGTAACGAGGATGACCAGGGAGGTAATCAAGAAGACCACTTGAGATGCAAGGGAGAGGGGCACTAATGTGGCAGGGTGGGAATTATTTTTATTTTTTCCCCAAAGGGCAAACCAAGAGATTTAAAGCAATCAAAGGGCTGCATAGAGAACTGACAATACATTTTCTTTAACGCTGATAATCTGGAAGACCTTTCCAGCCATTTTCTTTGTGCAGCATACATCCTTTCTGTTAACTGGCTCTAGTGACAATATATTTGTTAGCTTAAACATGCAACAACAACAAAAAATGTTGCTTTTTGGAGTCTTTTAGGGCCAGTGAAGTTCTGGAAACAAGACTTAAAAAATAATTTTAGTTTATCTTATTCTAATGCTTTTGCTGTTTTTGTTCAATATGTTTAATTTAAACTTCCTTCAGTTTCACTGATATAATGCAGGCTTATATCACCTTTAAAAAAAGTTGTTTTCAATTAAGAATGGTAAATGGTAAATGGAGCTTATTTATATAGCGCTTTCCAGCCCCCTATGAGGGGCCCCAAAGCGCTTTACAATACCAACCATCCACCCATTTATACACACATTCATACACCGGTAGCGGCAGACTGCCATGCAAGGCGCCTTCCAGTCCTACCGGGAGCAACTCGGGGTTAAGTGTCTTGCCCAAGGACACAACGACACATGGTGTGGGGAACCGGGATTCGAACAGCCAACCTTCTGATCGGGGGACGACTGCCATTACCACTACGCCACGGCCGCCCTTGTCAGAAGGGATATAGAATATAAGGGGCCGGATGGAGATTGTCCAAGGGCCACTTTTGGCCCTCGGTTCATATGTTGCCCACGTCTGCCTTATCACACAAACATGTTTAAGCCTCAAACCTGTCCCTTTAAAATTATCATTCCAAAGGAGGTGCATTGTCCTCTAAAGAAATACATTTTTCCAAAATGTTTACCTCTGGTTTTAAAATGTCTCCATCAGAATAAAACACGTGTAGAAGGTGACATGGTGACCATGAGCTGCAGTTACTCAGTAGCTCAGTGTTTGGACCAATACCCTTTACTGTACTTTAATATATGTTTCCATTAGGTAATGCTAAACAACATGGGATACATTTTCATTGTTATGCTGATGATACACAGTTATATTTGTCCATGAAACCCAATGAATCCAATCAGCTACTTAGACTACAAGCATGTCTTAAAGACATAAAAACCTGGATGACCCTAAATCTTCTGATTTTGAACACAGACAAGACTGGGGTTTTAGTTTTTGGACCTGAGCATCTTAGGAATACATTTTTCAGTCTTTCTCCCTCCTTGGATGGCATTAATCTGGCCTCCAGCTCTAATGTTAAAAATCTTGGTGTTATTTTTGAATGACAAAGCTTTATATATATTGTATAATGTAACGATTGTTCCATATTTAATCTATTGTATTGGAGTTTGGGGAAAAGCATGCAAAACAATTACTAACTCTATTTTTAATTAACAAAAAAGAGCTATAAGAATTGTTAGTAGGAAATGCTATGGTCACCCAACAAATATATTATTTCATCAATTGAAATTATTAAAATGTTATGATTTGGTTGAATATAGTATTTTACAAGTCATGTACAAAACTCATAAAAAAATATTACCCCCAAATATTCAATTAAATTTTGTTAAAAAAGAGAGTAATTATAACCTTAAGAGAATGTAAATGTTTGTAAAACCTTCATTTAGAACTACTGTAGTCTGAAGGAGATGAGTTGTAAATCAGGGAACAGGATTGTGGAGTTGCCTTGATATCATCATAAATATTTATAAAACCATTTATATGTTTAAAAAGATGATTAAGTTAAAGTTGTTAGAAAAGTATGGTGCCAAGTGAAGGATGCTTAATATTTTTTGTTTTCTCTTTGGAGATTGTTCAAGCCTAAGTTGTTGTATTTTTAAAGTATTTTTATTTTATTTTTCAAATAAGGGGCAGATACAGTATTATAATTATTTTCTTCTTTCTGCACCTGTTTCATTCAACATTTTTTAAACAATTTTTTTATTTTGTTTCTTTTAAATGAATGAATAAATGAAATAAATAAATACATTTTTGATCAGAATGGGTCTTTTATCCCCCACACATTAAAAATGTTACTAAAACCACCTCCTTCCACCTGCGTAATGTCACTAAAATTAGAAACATCTTATCTAAATATGATGCAGAAAAACTGGTTCATGCATTTGTCACGTCTAGACTGGACTATTGCAATGGTTTGTTATTTGGGTGTCCAAAAACGTCTTTAATGTCTTCAGTTGATCCAAAATGCTGCTGCCAGAGTCTTAACTGGAGTTAGTGGGAGAGATCATAACTTTCCAGTTTTAGCTTCTCTCCATTGGCTCCCTGTCAAATCCAGAATTGAATTCAAAATCTTACTTCTAACCTATAAACCCATCAACAACCTAGCTCCATCTTATATTACAGATCTTATTGTTCCATATTTTCCTAACAGAGCACTTCGCTCTCAGACTGCAGGTTTACACAGTCACTGGTTGACTTCAAAAACGGCTTAAAGACTTTTCTTTTTAAGCAGGCCTATTCTGCCTCCACATGATTTTATCTTGATCTTGGTTGATATTATTATTGATTTTACTTGATTTTATCACTTGTTTTATTTATTTATTTATTTATTTTTTAAGCAGGCCTATTCTGCCTCCACATGATTCTGTCTTTAATCTTAGTTGATATTATTATTGATTTTACTTGATTTTATCACTTGTTTTATTTGTTGTAGCACTTTGAGATTTTTATTAATGAAAAGTGCGGTATAAATTGAATTCATTATTATTATTATTATTATTATTATTATTATTACTTGTGGTTCCTAAAAGCAGAATGGGAGGAAGATTTTCCAGTTCTCGGGCTCCTCTCTTGTGGAACCAACTTCCAGTTTCTGTCCATGAGGCTGACACATTGTCCAGTTTTAAGACTGGGACTAAGACTTTCCTCTTTGATAAACACTATAGTTAGGATTGGGTTGGGTTTCCTGAGCTGTCCCTTAGTTGTCTGCTATAAGCTTAGAGTGCTGGAGGGCAAACTGACCACATTTCTTCACTCTGCTGCTGTCTTTACTTCCTCTACCTGATTGTATTTGTACGGTAGTTATTTTTTCTATCCTTGACATGTGTTTTTGTCTTTCAGGTACACCTGGACCTATATCTGGACCTGCCATTCTGTGTTTGTTTGTCTCTCCTTCCTGTCCTCTCAAACCAGCCAGTCAAAGTAGATCACCACTTGTCCTGAGCCTGGTTCTGCTGGAGGTTTCTTCCTGTTAAACGGGAGTTTTTCCTTTCCACTGTTGCCATTGTGTTTGCTCAGGATGGGAGACAGTGACAAAGTGAAGATTCAATGAGTCTGCTGCTTCCTTAGATAGAGAACTTTACTACCGGTAATTGACTTTTGTATCTACAAAGCACAGTACAGTATGTGAATGTTTCTGTTCAGTGTCCTGAGACAACTTTGTTGTAAATTGGCACTATATAAATGAATTGAAATGAATTGGTGTAGTCTCACAGCTCTCATTGTACAGACCAGCCCACTGAAGGATTTATCAATAGGAGCACAGTAACTCATTTCACCGCCCGGGGAGGTCAGAGCTGTAAACAGGGAGAGCAGGAGTCTTCTAGTTGTAACACTGTAGATCATGTTACATCTCTCAGGCTGCAGAATGTCACTAAAGTCCCCCTCTTCAACCATAAATGTGCCTTCTAATCCTTCAAACCAGTTTGGTTGAATTTCACATTTTTGGTAAATCACAGAACATGTTGGCATATGTACCTGGGGACTGACAAATATTGTAAACAAGACCATCTTTCAAACTTAGATCAACTTTATTGTATGTTTGTTTTTATATGCCCTCACTTGTTGTATCCTTTGTAGAAAAATGTAGCAAATGGCCTTCTGCAGAAAAATATTAGCAGTTAAGAGTTTTACTATTTGGTTGAAATCTTTTTTTTTTAATTACGAACTCTTCCTGCATTTAAAGCGTGTCTAAATTTGTGTTTAGTGAGTACAGATACAGATTTTGAGTTTCAGCAGGTCTGATATAAAATGGTAGCAGTGGTTCCCAAAGATGAGGTGGTGACCTCTCTGTCCATAAAAAAAAAACTAAAGAAGAGGAGCTGCACTGATCTGATCTTGTGTCCTGCTCTGATCTCCAGAAATCAATATCTAGTCTTTACATGCACAAAATTATTTGACCAGATTAAAATGTTTTCAGATTGAATAATTCAAATGTATTGTTTACATGGGCACCACTGGTTCATGACGAGCGTTTACATGCAGCAGGCTTGTTCTGAACAGAAGGACTGATGTGCACAGAGTGGTAAACTCTCCTTTAAAAAACAGAAGAAGACATTCTACTTCTGGGATGAACATAAACAAACCTGAGCACCCAAAATGGACCCGTGGAGATGTTACTGCACTCCCTGACTGAGCTACAGGTAACACAGATCATTTTGAGCTCTTTCAAAGTTTCTAGTAGAAATACCCGGAACTGTTGCTCATGACCAGTTTTGCTTCCCCAACATGCTAATATTATTAGCCAGGCGAAAATGACACAGGTCGCACATGTGCAGTCAGGTCAGTTTTTCACGATCAGAAAAAAATGAACAGATCAAGCGTTTACATGCGCACCGTTCAGATTATGAATCGACGTAAACCACCCGTTTCGTTCTGATCACAAATTATTTTAGATTGCGCTAAATAAACAATAAATAACCCGAATGGGGCATTTACATGACTCTTTTTTATTCCGAATGGCCGTTTGATCCAATTCCTTATGTCCATGTAAACATAGCTACTTATTCAGAAATGACTGTACAGCAAAGGTCCACAACAAAATTTACACTGAGCAGGTTGTGCTTAAAAAACAACTAGATAGATAATAAGTAAAACATGTAATGTTATTAAATGTGTAAAAAAGAATATGACACAAATTTTTAAAAAAAGTTGACAGTTATGAGCTTGTATATGTTTGATGTCATTAGAATTTTTTTATTAAAACACACACACAAAACATTTTTTTTCTTTATTTAATTGCCATTTAAGGAAGAAGCAGTCGGACGTCATCAGCCTCGAGAGCGAGGCAGGTCAAGGCTCTGTATCACATTGTGTTCATTATAAATAAGCTCTCAGACTGATAAAGTCTCAGTGTGACTCAGCTTAACCCTCGCAGTCATTTGGTAAATAAAACACAACAAAATTGATTTAACACGCCTGATTTTCATTAACACTTCTTGTTTTACTGTTGCTCTGAATTCAGGACACATTTTGTTTCCTTCTCACATTTTTATCTTCTGGTAAATTGTGAGCGGGTGTCATGAGGTTGAACATGTGCTTGTTTTGTAGAAGTTGAAAGCTGGAAAGTTTGGGAAGTACTGTACTGGCATACCAGTGGAACTGAGCAAACCGAGTCCACTTGGCTTTTTAAATTACCTCGTTGAAAGGAAGCAGCAGCGCTGCATGTTGTTGAAGCTTTCAACGTTCAGTTTTTAGTCTCTTTGAGAGCTAGTTCGTTGTCATGATGTCTGCAGGACATGAAAAGGCAGAAGACAAAGCCAGGTGATGACTTATGCTTCAATAACAAGGTGCACCCCTACTTATTATGAGCTTAAATCAGCACTTATCACTCCCCCGTGTTCTCATCCCAAAAACATCACACTGGTGTCAGGTCGAAACCTCCTGTCTGTTGGAGAAGTGACTCAAGACAAAAACAATGACATCAACAACAAAAAAACAATGTATGACTTTCAACACTACATGATTCTCCTTAACACCCACCTCACTTTGCTCTCCTTCCACACAGGCACACACAAATATCTACAATTTATCAAAAGTCTCACGTTGCCCCAATGTATTACAGTTTGACGTTCATCTTGCAGCCCAGACTGACTCGCATATTTAGTAGCGACCCTGTTTTATCACTAATCAGTGGCACAAAACCTCACAACCCCTCCTATCTCTCCACTTTTACACACACCTACACACACACACACCATCCCATCTAATGAAACGGCCGTGTCTAATTTTAAAGTCGTTTGACAGACAGAGCTTTAATGACCGAGACTGTGGACTTAAGCTGACAGAAGCATCTATAGGGGCTTCTGTTATAACAGGGGGAGAGACTTTGAACCAATAACCAAATCTGAAGCGAGAAACTGATGCGCTGATGTTATTATACCAATAAATCTGACAGTTATGAAAAACCAGCTAATAAAGTTAGAGTAAGAATTAAAAAAATAGAGTTAATAACTGGTGAAACGAGAAACCAAAGTAGATCTCCTCGTCATCAGCGTAAGGCTCTCTGGGAGTACTACGTAGCATGTAACGGGAACAATCGTACAGCTTCAGTCATGAAATGCCTAATTATCCATTAGCATTCTCTAAAAAGCTACCGCACTATGAGACCATCCCTCCCCTCAAACCCCCTCCCATGAATGCAGCTCAGGCTCAGAGGACCCTTGTGGCAAGGAGAGCTGTCAGATGTCTCATAGCCCCCCGTTGTGAGCCAGATAAGGTTTCCCTTCCACAGCTCCGGCCCAACACTCCCACACAAGCTGCGACCTCCTGTCCCGCTCATCTCCAGGGTTAATTAGAAAGCAACTGGATGGTGTTTACAAGAACACAGCCATATGTGGGCCAGACGTTTGCTCATCAACACTGTGCTTGAACACGAATGAGCTTTAACTCGGCACGCACTGATTTCTTCAAAAAAAAAAAAAAAACGAGCCTGTGCGTGCACGCTTCGTGGTAATGTGGATAATGTTCCCTATCATTAGCAATCTTTCTCGTCTCTGTTTTGGGGGAATTAGGCGGCTCGATGTGGTGCCCATCTTGGCTAATGAGAGGTGATGCAATGAGACTGAGTGCGTGCAGAGAAGAATCAGTGTAATTAGAAAAGACTGCACGAATTTAATACTCTGTCAAATCTACGCTTTCTTGGAAAAACAAAAGGTGGCTATTTACATTTTCTGTCACATTCACAAAGGTCAGAGGTCAAGTTCAGCTTTAGGACAGTAGTTTGAGTCTGATGCTTCTCGCTTTGGCACCCCCATCAGTCCAACTTCCTGTGTAAGTTTACACTGAATGCATTTACATTCATTAGCGCTGACATTTCTGATTGTGGTACATCGATGTTCCTTTGGCATCTGCCGGTTGTGTGATTATTGAGCGTGGAAACCAACAAGTGTGTGTTCAGCCTGTAATGATGGTACATTTTCCAAGAGCAGACAGAGATGTTGTGGGGCAGAGGCACCGGAGAGTTGAGCACCCTGTTGCTGCCATCATTGATTGAATGACAAAAACTAACTGAATACTGTATGTGGACAGGCGAGAGCGAGATGGATGTAGAACAATACATCACCGTGAGAACCATCTGTGGAGCTGATCACTGTGACTGACCTGGATTCTGTTGGCTCAGCCATACCAAGAAACTAAAAACACCTTCTGCCTATTAATATTATTAATATTTTATAAACACTGTAGCTAATACTTTACTCATTCAAGCCTGGGCTACTGGCAATAAAGAGCAACATCATTCACAAGACCGTTTGCAAAATGTCTAAATGTTCACGAGAGTTCTGGTTTCCTATGTAAGTGACAGAGCCTCGATATTGTGTTGCTGGAGTTTTGAACGTTCCAAGTTTACTCTCAAAACATTCAGTCATCGTGTGCATCTGGAGGAACCCACCTCCAACACTTCTAAAGAAATGTAAAATAACTATGTGTTAGGCAAACTTAGAGATTAACAAAACGAGAATAAATTGCAACCTAAGTGAGACATAATCATGTCATTTGCAGGAATGTTAGAATTAAATTAACTAAAATAAAAACACTATGAAACAAACTCACTCAACAATAACAATTTCCAGTCCCTTCACTGATTGTAACTCTATGGTTGGTAGAGTACGCTGTCACTTGTTGTTCAAGTATCAGGAAATAGTCTACATCTGCACAAGACCATATGAAAATTGGGGCGTGGTGGCGCAGAGGTTAGAAAAGATGGGCCTGCGATTGGAAAGTTGTAGGTTCAACTCCCTGGACTGACAGCATCAAAACGTGAGTGGAAAGGTGAAGCACCCACACCTGTCTCCACCCTCATTTGGTAAATGGTAAATGGAGCTTATTTATATAGCGCTTTCCAGCCCCCTGTGAGGAGCCCCAAAGCGCTTTACAATACCAACCATCCACCCATTCATTCAGACATTCATACACCGGTAGTGGTAGCCTGCCTTGCAAGGCGCCATCCAGACCTACCGGGAGCAACTTGGGGTTAAGTGTCTTGCCCAGGGACACAACGACCCATGGTGGGCGGACGTGGGATTCGAACCTCCAACCTTCCGATCGGGGGTCGACTGCCATTACCACTACACCACGGCCGCCCCCCTCCTGTCCAGCCGCACCTTCTCCCAGTGACGTACGGCTCTCCGCACCGGCCGGAGCCGGCTATCCTAGACCAGCCAAAGAACCCACTCTGTCCCACTCTGGGCCCTTGAGCAAGGCCCTTAAACCCCACCATCTGCTCTCAAACAGGCCTCTCTTTAAAATCAGTTGTCATGACTTTGTGAGCCTACCTGTATAATTCAAGGGTAAATAAAAAGCTAAAAAAAAAAAAATCTAACTAGAATAATCACTGTCACATCATGCTGCTGCTGATCTGTTTCATATTGCTGCTGATCTTTTCCTGTTGCTGTGTTCATTTGTGCTCATCTGCTCATACAGACTCATCATGTTCATGCTGCTGTTCGATGTAATGTTTTTATGCTATCAGTGCTTAGTGTATTTGTAGTTGAGGTTTTTCTTAGTTCATATCTTAGATCGTATTACTGTTTTTCTTTTACATTTTATTGTTGGATGTAACTGGATGTACATAATTTCATTCCACCACATGTACCACATGTGGTGCGAATGACAATAAAGATCCTCTGACTATGATGAAAACGAGATTATGTACACGGGGAGATTATGTACATATATATATATATATATTATATAATATATTATATATATATATTAATAATATATAATATATAATATATATATTAATAATATATAATATATTATATATATATTAATAATATATAATATATTAATTATATATATTAATAATATATAATGTATTAATTATATATATATATATATAAATAATATATAATATATTAATAATATATATATA
>JBBPBX010003994.1:63598-74676 GCA_038048925.1 Garcialebias charrua
GGTGATTTTATGTGCACTGTAAGTATGTGTACTCTCTGCTGCAGCTTAAATAGAGGCAATGCAAATGACCTTGTCTTATCTTGAGGCAAATACTGGCAAATTGAATTAGGACTCCCTACAGCGTTGAGAAGTGTGGTTTCTTCACCCTTGTCCCTCTTGTGGTTAAACAGCATGCCTGGATGTGCTTTCTGTAATCGGTGCTGTAAGTCCGGCTTTTAGGAGTTAAGGCTTTTCTTCAATTTATGTCAAGCTTTTTTATATTCTGGTGTAAGAACTTGTGTGAAAAATAGTTTAACTGGTGCCATTTCTAAAAGTATTGGAGTTTGTGGATTCTGTTTTGAGTGGTAAATGGACTAGTGCCTTTCTATCTTATCAAGATACAGTACTCAAAGCTCTTTACACTACAATCTGTGTCCTCATATATCCATTCATCCAGCAAGATCTATATAAAGAATAATCAGTGCTTTATCACATTCATACATCAATGGGACACACATCTGAGGCAATCATGTGGTCAGTGTCTTGCCTAGGGACATTTCAGCATGTAAATGCTGGTGGAATTGAACCCCCAACTCTTATATTGGAGGATGACTGCTCTAACCACTCAGCCACAGCCGCCCTAGAGTAAAAACAAACATGAAACTGTTTTTTCTCAAAGTGTGTGCCATTTTATGAAAGCAGTCCTTTGTCTCTCTGACGACCATTAATAAGAGCTCTACACTGTTTAATAATTCACTCCTAAGCAGAGGTCACGTTAACCGAATATTTTCCGTATTTGACTGGTTGTTTTACGTGATGACGGAGAAATCAAAACACCATCTGTCGTTAGACAGATTAACATCCACTCTCTACCAACCGGTTCATGAACTTCACACCCCAGTCCAGTAGGTGGCGGTAATTGCACATTACGGCTTTTGCCAACCCCCAATAAACCTAAGGTAGAAGAAAAAGAAGAAAATACATGATGTTGTTGATTTGAAAAAAATGTCAAGGCAGCTTAGCGCACGAAGTTTCTTCAAAAAGCCCAATAACTGCGATAGCGTTGAAAAAAGAGGTGAGAAAAGAGGGAGTGATGCAGTGAAGGACAACAAGTAATCTGCCCTACACTGAGCGATCAACTTGTAGCAAGGAGGTTGGATGCTATCGTTTAATTGAATTGTTTATGCATTGTTATTTCATTTTATTTTTTGTAATTGCAGATGTAGATTATCTGTTCAGCTTGTTTGGAACTATTATTAATTAAAATGAATGAAAAAATACAGTAATTATTTAAAAAAATTAAATGACTGATTAAAATTAAATTTGACCGGATATTTTTAACCCAGTCTGTCAAAACGACCGACAACGAAAAAGTCTAGCGCGACCTCTGCTCCTAAGGTAGGCAAATACAAACCAACAACAATACAAGCGGCTGGTAAAATATCCTGATGCATGTCCTGCAATCAACCTACTTCACATATGGGGAGCAATATTATAGGCAGAAACATGGGTGTGCTATGGGGTCTCCAGTTTCTCCTGTTGTTGCCAACCTGTACATGGAGGAGGTAGAAAAGAGAGCCTTGACGTCCTTTTCAGGGAGACCACCAAGTCATTGGTTCAGGTATGTTGACGACACCTGGGTTAAAATTAAATCTCAGGAAGTCCAACATTTCACTGATCACATCAACTCTGTGGATAAATATATCAAGTTCACACGAGAAGATGTAAAAAATGGCAGGTTGGCTTTCTTGGACTGTGAGGTCTCAGTTTCTGATAGAGGAAATTTGCAAACTGAGGTGTACCGCAAACCCACCCACACAGACCAGTATTTACAGTTTGACTCCCATCACCCTCTGGAGCACAAGTTAGGAGTCATCAGGACTCTGTATCACAGAGCAGACAGCGTCCCCACTAACTCAGGAGCCAGACAGAAGGAGAAATCACACACAAAACAGGCTCTAGAGAAATGTGGATATCCTAACTGGGCCTTCCTGAAAGCAGAGAAGAAACCCAAACAGGACTCCAGCCAACCATCAGGTGAAAAGAAGGAACACAGACCCAGACCAGTGGTCATTCCGTATGTTGCAGGAGTTTCAGAGACATTGAGACGCTTATTTTCTGAACACAACGTCCCAGTGTCTTTTAAACCCCAAAATGCATTACAGCAAAGAATGGTTCATCCCAAAGATCCAGTCCCCCGGCACAGAGTAATACAGTATTGTGTATGCTGTTCAGTGTCAGGAGGGCTGTGATCAGTCTTATACAGTATCAATGAAACTAAACAGCCAGTGGCCAAAAGGATGGCCCAGCACAGAAGATCAACATCATCAGGTCAGGACTCCACGGTCTACACTCATTTCCAAGTCAGAGGTCACTCTTTCAGGGATGAAGATGTTCACATCCTTGATAGAGAGGAACAATGGTTTGAGAGAGGAGTAAAGGAGGCCATCTTTGTGAAACGAACCATCCATCATTAAACAGGGATGGAGGCCTCTGTGTTCAACTGTCCCCCTCTTAGAATGCTGTTATTGCTAGTATCACTCAGCCCTCTGTGAATAGCAAACAACCATCAGGGTGCTAATGATCCATCGTTAGGCTGATGGTCCTCCTTGATCATGTGAGCAGCTGGTTTCAGCTGTCATCAGAAAACTGGTTGATCCAAAGTCAAGTCAAAGTCAACTTTATTGTCAGAACTGCAATATGTACAGGACATACACAGGACCGAAATTGCGTTTCTCTCAGTCCCTCGGTGCAACAGTAACCATCTAAACACTAAACACTAAAACATTTAATAAACATAAGCATAAAATAGTAAAAAAGTGTAACACTGTCCTGAGTTTTTTCATAATAGTATAAAAGTATGAAAATTTACACCAACACTGAAACACCAAACACCCCTAAAACACCAAACACCCAATGAACATAAGCATAAAATGAAATAATAAAAGTGTAATACTGTCCTGAGTTTTTGCATAGTAGTATGAAAAGTATAAAAACGTAAATCTATAAAATAAACTGAAGTTTCTAGCGTTGACATTTGCAAAGAGTGGCACAGCAGCATATAAGTTAATGTACACAGTATATGTATGAGGTAGTTGATGTTGGTATAGAGGCAAAGTGGCATATGCAGTGAGGCACATAAGGCACATTTGGCATCCTTAGATAAGGCTAGTCAGAGAATGCTGTATATGTATCTGCAGTAGTGTAGATAAAAGTAGTGTAAATGTAAACAGTAGTAATAAATGTAAAGCAGTAGTAATAAATGTAAACAGTATTAATAAATGTAAACAGTGAATGTAAACAGTAGTATGACTATAGGCAGTAATGTAATACAAACATTAGTGCAAATATGAGAAGTAGTGCAAACTGAATGAGCACATGACCGAGAGTTTAGTGAATAACCCGTTTGATGACACAGAGTCCAGTGTTAAAATACTTTGTGTTGAGTGGTAATGTGTGAGAAAGTTTTTTGTGTTAAGGCAGTTCAAATGGGAGGGGAGGCAGAGCAGGCAGAGTGTTTAGCATTCTGACTGCCTGATGAACAGAGCTGTCTCTCAGTCTGCTGGTTCGAGCCTGGAGACTCCTCAGTCTCCTCCCTGATGGCAGCAGTCTAAAGCGGCTGTGTAGTGGGTGTGTGGGATCACCTGCCATGCAGTGGGCTTTCCGAGTGAGGCGTTTGCTGTGTAAGTCCTGCAGTGAGGGCAAGGAGGTGCCGACGATCTTCTCAGCTGCTTTCACGATGCGCTGGAGGCTCTTGCGGCAGGATGCAGTGCATGCACCAAACCACACAGTGATGCAGCTGGTCAGGACACTTTCTATGGCACCTCTGTAGAAGGTGCACATGATGGGGGTTGAAGCTCCAGCCCTTTTCAGCTTGCGGAGAAAGTAGAGGCGCTGGTGAGCCTTCTTGGCCAGTGCTGCAGTGTTCCTGCTCCAGGACAGGTCCTTTGAGACGTGCACTCCCAGGAACTTGGTGCTGTCCACTCTCTCCACTGCGGTGCTGTTGATGGTCAGAGGGGCATGTTGTGCATCCCTCTTCCTGAAGTCCACGACAATCTCCTTTGTCTTCTCCACTGTGAGAGGGTGCTATTTATAAGACTGAGCTGAACACAGCACCTCAGACCGAAGAAGTCTTTCGGAGGACAGACAAAACGTTTCTACAATTTATTTGTTTTTTTTCATTTTTTTAATGTCCAGAGGACCAGACTGAACTTTTTTATAGACATCTGGTGAAATCCTAATAACTGCTGTTGAGTTATTCCTGCTTCGGCTTTTTGTGTGCATGCTTGCAAAACAAAAAGCACGTGTCAATTTCTGACAATTTTTCTAATGGTCCAACATAAAGCAGGCTAAACATTGATGTCTAGTAGGCCTCTAAGGAAATCTACCCCATCAAATGGAGACCCTGTAGGTCTTCAGGACAGGTGTCTAAGCCCAGGATCATTATGGTAATAAAAGTTGTATAGAGGATGGATGCCACACAGTCTGATTTGTTGGCTGAATAGAATAGCAGTCAGGTCAAAGGTTCAGCTCACTGCACCAACAGTTCTTCATTCTCAGATTTGAATTATTTTTATTTTTTTTAACTGAGGAGGGCACATAAAGTAATGAAGGTGCTGAAGAAAACCAGATTCTGCTGACATTTAAGCCCCCAGTATACTCCCGCGTACGTCAATCCGCGGAGGTCCGTGCATACTGGATTAGAGTCGAAGCGTATGCCCACTGGGCATGTCTGCGCAAAGCTAAATTTTTACGACCGTGTACCGTACTCTGTGTCGTACAATAAACTGCCCGGCGACGGACTGTTTTGTATTTTCATTCAACCTTTATTTAGTCAGGTAAATCTCATTGAGCCTCATGCTCATGGACTCATTTACAAGAGCGACCTGCTACAAACTAAAGAATGATGAACAGCAATGGTAGAATTTCCTTCAACAATAAACAATAGAAAAACATGAGAAAAACATGTGACACCAATGTACAGTATTAATTCCCCTTCTTCATCCCTGATCTGGCCTTTCTTTTCTTTTTTTGCCAAAAGGCAAGTGATTGCTTCCTCCGCCGTTGATTCCATGACTGAAATAGTGAGAAATGAAGGAATTTGTCATGAGCGAATTAAAATCAGGTCCAGGGCTGCAGGAGGTTCTGGAGATTTCCTGGTGGGCTGGTCTGGCTGCAAGGCCAGCACCCCCTTTATTTATTTATTTTTACTTTTATTTTTTAGAACTTTTTATTAACAACATATAAACACAGAACACCGCTGCAGCTGGGGCTGCCTGCTCTCGTTTGTTTCCCCCCGACCTGTCAATCAAACCAGTAGGCGTGTCAGCAAATGATCTATCGGCGACCTCAATGGCTGTGTCTCAATTCAGGGGCTGGGTCCTCATGAGGGCCCAGCCTAGCTGGGCCGAGTAGGCCACGCACTCACAAGGCCGGGTGGGCTTGACGAAACTGCTGAAATGGGACGGTCTAGCCTTCAGGTTTGCCGGCATTGAAGTGGGTGGGGCGTTCTCTTGAAGTGGGTGGGAAGTTCTTGTGTGCGCGCTTGGTGTGTGTGTGGAAAGAGAAGGGACGCCGCTAAAAAATATTAGCTGAATACATGCATATATATTAGTGTTTCTGAGTTTAATGTTTGTTAAGAACTGATTACAAATCAGCTTATTTTACACGTGCGTAGAAAGGATTTTCTGAGGGGCGATTGTTTAAAACATAGAGTGGACCTTCAAAATGCAAGTTATCTAGTAGCTCAATTGGTTAAGCATTGGGTTGGTGTGCAGATACTTTTCTCGAAGCTGGTTCGAATCTCACTCGGTTCGGTTAAAACTTATTTTACGTTTGTCGTTTATTGGATTAAAAAAAGGAGTTTCACAAACTCCTTCTTTTTAATCTCAGTCCTCATTTTTTTATCCAGTAAAAGACAAACGTAAAATAAGTTTTAACCGAACCGAGTGAGATTCGAACCAGCTTCGAGAAAAGTATCTGAGCGCTAACCCAATGATTAACCAATTGAGCTACTGGACAACTTGCTTTTTGTAGGCCCACTCTATGTTTTAACCGATCGCCCCTCAGAAAATCCTTGCTACACACGTGTAAAATAAGCTGATTTGTAATCAGTTCTTAACAAACAGTAAACTCAGAAACACTAATATATATTCAGCTAACAAATTTTTTTTAGTCGTTTCTGTAGTTAAATTTTAATGAGATTTAATGAGGTTGTTGTTAGAACGAGCTGATGACTCAACAACACGCAGCAGTCCTGCCCCTGCACGCAGAAAGCCCCCCCCGCAAAATCTCTGCTGGCGCTACGAATTCTGGGATAGCCTCCGTCTTGAAGGATCCATGGATGCATCCTCGATTTCGACAGGAAGTAGGCCGCATTGCTCGGCCGCATGAGGAGGAGTCTTCGAATTGGGACAGTCCTCCGCGCGGGGCAATGACGTATGCGGAGGACAAATGCGCACTCATGAGGACCCAGCCCCTGAATTGAGACACAGCCTATGTCTCTCGGTTGACCTGGGAATGCCTTGGGGTCCTCCCAGAAGAGCTGGAAGAGATGGCTGTGGAAAGAGATGTCTGGGCCTTCCTGCTCAAGGTGCTGCCCCCACAACCAAACTTGGGAACAAGTGGAAGATAATGGATGGATGGATGAATGGATGGATGGATGGAAGGAAGGAAGGAAGGATATTTTTATTTTGTTTTTATTGCTGTATATTGTTGTCTGTAATCTATGATGTCTGTCTAAAACAGGTCTTCTATGAGGTATTTTGTACTGATTCATCCTAACAGCACCATTGTATTCTACCACTTGTTTACTATATTTCTTTTGGATCTTGTAGATGTATTTCTTTTTCACTTTTTGGTGCTTTGTTTTGTATTTTTGTTGCATGATTTGGTATTTCTTGTTTATTGTTGTTTTGTTGTTGTTTGTTTGTTTTTTTGCAAGTTGAGATAGTTCTTCTCTTTCTGAGCATTTCAGTGCATTGTTGACCTTTTGTTGACCTGCATATGACAACAGTTTCCTGCAGGACCAATAATATTATATCTTATCTTATGAACAATAAACAATAATTCAAAGACCACACTGTCACACAGGCAACATACAGTACAATCCAGCCATCCAGTCCCCAATGATCATCTGCTCCTTGATGCCATCCATATCTTTACCCACTTTTTTTCTTTTGGGGTTGCGATGGTCACTGATGTCCATATCCAGCAATCACTGTGCGAGATGCGTGGTACACCCTGGACAGGTCACAAGTCCACCACAAGGACACAAAGAAACAAACAAGACAAACAACCATCCACTCTCTCACTCTCATCTAGGGACAACAGACATCTTTAAAATGAGCCAATGAAAATCTGCATTTACTTAATATATGGTAACTTTGGGTGAACAAAATTTAAAATAAACAGATTAAACATAGTTTAGGATCAAAAGTATTGACCATTAAATATTAATTCACTCAGCGCTGTTTCTAATTCTTCGTAAATACATCCATTCCACTTGATTAATAGAATTCTTCTTCTTCTTCTTTCGGCTTTTCCCTTTTCAGGGGTCGCCACAGCGAGTCATCCTCCTCCACCTCACTCTGTCCTCTGCATCCTCTGTCCTCACTCCAACTACCTCCATGTCCTCTCTAACTGCATCCATATATCTCCTCTTTGGTCTCCCTCTTTGTCTTTTTCCTGGCAGCTGCATTTCTAACATCCTTCTACCAATATACCCACTGTCCCTCCTCTGGACATGTCCAAACCATCTCAGTCTGGCCTCCCTAACTTTATCTCCCAGTTGTTTAACATGTGCTGTACCTCTGATGATCTCATTCCTGATCTTATCCATCCTTGTCACTCCTAAGGAGAACCTCAGCATCTTCATTTCTGCCACTTCCAGTTCTTTCTCCTGTCTTTTTGTCAATGCCACTGTCTCCAGACCATACAACATAGCTGGTCTCACCACTGTCTTGTAAACTTTTCCTTTGACCTTTGCTGACACCTTTTTGTCACAAATCACTCCTGAAACTTTTCTCCATCCACTCCATCCTGCCTGGACTCTCTTCTTCACCTCTTTACCACATTCCCCATTTTCCTGGACAGTGGACCCCAAGTACTTGAAGTCCTGCACCTTTGTGACCTCTGCTCCTTGTAGCCTCACTGTTCCACTGGCCTCCCTCTCATTCACACACATGTACTCTGTCTTACTACGACTGACTTTCATTCCTCTTCTTTCAAGAGCATACCTCCACCTCTCCAAGTTCTCTTCCACTTGTTCCCTGTTCTCACCACAGATCACAATGTCATCTGCAAACATCATAGTCCATGGGGATTCCTGCCTGACCTCATCTGTTAGTCGGTCCATCACCAGAGCAAACAAGAAGGGGCTCAGAGCCGATCCTTGATGCAATCCCACCTCCACCTTGAAGCTATCTGTCACTCCCACAGCACATCTCACCACTGTCCTGCTGTCCTCATACATGTCCTGTACCAGTCTAACATACTTTTCTGCCACTCCAGATTTCCTCATGCAATACCACACCTCTTCTCTTGGTACCCTGTCATATGCTTTTTCTAAATCCACAAACACACAATGGAGTTCTTTCTGACCCTCTCTGTACTTCTCTATCAACATCCTCAAAGCAAAGATGGCATCTGTGGTGCTCTTTCTTGGCATGAAACCATACTGCTGCTCACAGATAGTACATCTTGTCTAAGTCTTGCTTCCACAACTCTCTCCCAGATCTTCATTGTGTGGCTCATCAACTTAATTCCCCTGTAGTTGCTACAACTCTGTACATCACCCTTGTTCTTAAAAATGGGAACCAGCACANGAAATCTCGTAATTTGGAACGGCCGCCACGCTTCTCGTAAGTCCGGAATTTCGCTCGTAAATTGGAACGGTTTTGCTAGCGCGACTACGAACACTCGTTTTTCATCGAAAAACTGCTTATGAGTGCATAAAAATGATCGGAAACGTGTGTCCACATGTTTAGCTAACGAACTGTGGTGAAAAAACACAGGAAAACTCAGTATTTTTTGCGTTTTTTCCAATAATTCGCCAGCTCGTAAGTCCGGAACCTCGTAGATCAGAGCGCTCGTAAATTGGGGACTACCTGTACAGTATTTTGGAAATAAGATAAAATGCGTGGAAGATGAAAGTGAAAGCAGCAGACCAGCGAAGTGAAGTCTGCAACAAACTTCCAGCTGATTATCCAACAGCTGTGAATATTTCCCTACATCTCCTGCTATATGACAAAGGATTTACAAGCAGACAGCTCAATGGAAGGCGAGGGGGTTTAGTTTTATTTTTGTTCTGATGCAACTGCAGCCCAAAGGTAACCGTTGTTTTCTCATATTACCGGTATCCTAAAACTTATAGACAAGTTATACAACAAACAATGTAATTTGTCTTTTTAACAGGTTGGAGAGACCAGATGAGACACATCTCCTAGAGCCAGTTTTAAATGATAGAATTTATGTTTATAAATTACAGTTCAGAAGAGATTTTGTGTAAACTAAAATGTTGTTAAAGATTTACCAAATATGAATTAATAAATATGGTTGAAAAAACTGTGAAGTCTGTATTTTATTTTGAGTTAAAGGTTAATATACTGTGTGTGGTAGGCTGAAGTCTGTTTACTATACAGTATATATACTGTATTGAATTATTTGTCTGATGGACTGGAGACCTGTCCAGGTGACCCCGCCTCTCACACGGTGATGACTGGACATGGACACCAGTGATCC
Organism: Garcialebias charrua; assembly: GCA_038048925.1. Lineage (NCBI taxonomy): Eukaryota > Metazoa > Chordata > Actinopteri > Cyprinodontiformes > Rivulidae > Garcialebias > Garcialebias charrua. Next base: position 73,319 of record JBBPBX010003994.1, read on the forward strand.
CTGTGATTCTTAAAGGAAGAAGTGGTTAAAGATGATGGATGGATGATTTATTTGTTCCTAGATTTTTATTATACTGTATTGTTTTAGAGAAATCCAGGCAACTAAACTAACCTAACACTGGTAATTTAAGTTACAGAATTTTATGCACTCCTGTATTATTTGTTTCTATTTTTGGTATAAATATAAAACGATGCAAAAAATTTGATACAGTAAAGAACCTAAAATTATTGTTTTTAATAAATGTTCCATTTGTTTACATTGTTGTTTAATCTTTTCAACTTGTCAGTTACAAAACTAAAACTGAATTTATGACCATTTCATAGAAAAATCGTTTCTGAATAGAACAATCGATTTTGAATCGAACCGTGACACCAAAAATCGGAATTGAATCAATTTGCCTGACACTAGAGATTCGCACCCCTAGGAAGAACAACAATAAACCTACTTGAACTTGAACTGCTGTAGTGCTTTCGTGTCCTGGTTCATCTGGAAAGCGTTTGTACAATTATACGCAGCCAAGCAAGATGAGAATGTCTGCCCATCATACTGCTCAGGAAGGAGACGGGTTCTGTGTCCCAGAGATGAACGTGCTTTGGTCCGAAAAGTGCAAATCAACCCAAAAACAAAAGACCTTGTGAAGATGTTGGCTGGTAAGAGTGTGTCATTATCCACAGTGAAACGAGTATCGACATGAGCTGAAAAGGCCACTCTGCCAGGAAGAAGCCATTACCGGTACTTCAAAAGAAACATAAAATAGACAGATCGTTTGCAAATGCACACAAGGACAAAGACCTTAATTTCTGTACACGTCCTGTGGTCTGACAAAACTAAAATTGAACTGTTTGGCCATAATGGCCATTGTTAGATTTGGAGGAAAAAGGGTGATGCTTGCAAGCCTGAGAATACCATCCCGACTGTGAAACACGGAGGTGGCAGCATTATGTTGTGAGGTTGTTTTGCTGCAGGAGGGACTGGTGCACTTCACAAAATAGATGGCATCATGAAGAAAGAACATTATGTGGAAATACTGAAGCAACATCTCAAGACATCAGCCAGAAAGTTAAAGCTTGGGTGCAAATGGGTTTTCCAAACGGACAACGACTTGATGCGTACTGCCAGTCTGGTTACAAAGTGGCTCAAGGACAACAAAGTCAATGGCTGTGTCTCAATTCAGGGGTTGGGTCCTCATGAGTGCGCATTTGTCGGCCGAATAAGTCATTGCACCGCGCGGAGGACTGTCCCAATTCGAAGACTCCTCCTCATGCGGCCGAGGAATGCGGCCTACTTCCTGTCGAAATCGAGGATGCATCCGTGGATCCTTCAAGACGAAGGCTATCCCAGAATTTGTAGCGCCAGCA
>JBBPBX010003995.1:0-22629 GCA_038048925.1 Garcialebias charrua
AGACATACTAGGCCATAAACATGCACAGAACTTTACATGTACAGTAAATGAATACTGTACAATAAATAAAAAATATAATTTCTTACTTTGAGCTGGTCAAAGCCTGCCTTCGTCTTTTAGCATTAGCTCTTGCACCCGTCCGAGCTCCCCCAGCTTCCTTACGCTCCACACGCACACACGTGGTCAAAACTGTTTAAAAGAAGGACTGTTAGCTTCTTAACTTCATACATTTGGAGCCAGAAAAAAAAAACTTACTGAAAGCCGTTTCTCCGCGATGTTCCTCCATCCAAAACAAGCTGCTCGGCGTTAGCTACGGTTAGGCCCCGCCATTAGCAGCACTGGTTAGCATGTCAGTTCATTCAAAAAGGCTGTCGGCTTTGTATCTCCGCGTTAGCTCGGTGTCCCCCGACATCTTAGGCTGCCAGGCGGACATTTGCGGCGAGCTCCCGGCCGCAGATGGCCCCTCCGCGGCATGTCGGCTCGGTGTCTTCGCCTGTGTTAGCTGCTCTGTTAGCTGCTGTCGTTAGCATGTCGGGCGGCGTTGTGGGAGCGATCGCGGGGCGATCCGCGGCTGCTCCTCCGGGCCTGAGACGTCCACAGAGTTGACCGAGTGTTTCCAGCTAATTTATCCGTATGAGGCAACCCTGATCGGACACACGGTCCTCTAGAGCCAGCTGACAGGAGCCTCTATGGTGGAGCTCCATTGACCGCACTTGGCAATTGTAAAATGGCGACCGGAAACGACCGGAAGTTGCGTAAATACGATAAAATTGTAATAAAAACATAATATTAATAATTATACTTTATTTATAAAGCCATTTAAAACAACTCACAGCTGCAACAAAGTGCTGTACACATGAAATTAATAACATTTAAACACAAAAATAATATATATATGAAGGCGTTTTAAACCCTTCCCACACGCTTGCAATATTCTAAACAATGGTTGTAAACTCTAAACACTAAAGCTAGATTCATACTTGACGCGTCGCGCAGCGCGCGAGGGTGCGCGCTCCAAAAGTGACGCAATTTCACAGTCCCCGCCCCTGCGCGTTGGCCCCGCGCAGGGGATTAGCGCGTGTCGTGCACCTCTGAATTTTTGAAACTCCGCAAGCCCTGCGCGCGCGGTGGGCGCTACGATTTGATTGACAGGTCCTCACCGACAGCCTTCACCCTCTTCACGCCGGAGCCTGCAGCTGTTTGCGCCGCTGTGGTCGTGGAGACGGAGTCGCGACGCATGGAGGAATGTTTTGTGACACAAAATGTATTAAATTCTCCTTCGTTCCTGATCTGGAGTCGGACTTTTCTTTTGTTTTTTCGCCAAAAGTCACGTGATCGCTTTCTCCTCCGCTGACTCCATGCATTAAAGCCGCAAATAAAGACAACAGTTCAGCACGCGAGCGGAAAGCTATTTGTTTTTGTTGTGTGATTTCAAACAGTTCTTCTTCTACGGTAGATTTCTTCTTCTACACCTTTCTTGCAACATATGCACAGGTTTTAGAGGGTACTGCCTCCTGCTGGTCCGTAAAAGAACAGCACTTTGCCATGCGCCGCCGTGCGTCAACCATAAACACAGAGGCGACACTGTAAACGCATTTCGCCGCACGGCACAGTGCACGCGCAGCGCGCACGCTCCAGCCTGCGGACCAAAGCGCGAGTCTAACTCAGCCTTAAAGGAGAACAGCATGTCATATCAGCTCTCTGCCATCTGCCAGCGCTCTCGGCCACACCCACTTCTCCACTGTAGAGTGGCTAAATGACACGCTGCAGGAGAGAGTTTCTCCTGCAGCTGTGGGCTGCACACAGGTGTAGCAGGTTCATGATCATTTAAAATAATTTATTTTAAATAAAAATTTCATGCCGATCGTGCGGCTCATCCATCAATCAGTCAGTTGTGTGTCATGTCTAATATTACTTTGAAAAACCGCGATAGAGTGAGTCCGTGAAAAATGAACAGTCTCACTTCTTTAGCCTTGACCACGCTGTGGTTGACAACTGGACTGTTTTTGTATTTCAGTGCATATTTCAATATGAGTTAAAGGAAAATGACTCACTCCAAGTTTATTGCTCATCCTTGTCTGTGTTTTTTAGTCCGTTTCAGCAGTTTCTCTTGTTTTTCAGCTGTTCATGGCAGCGCGAGCAGCTAGATACAGCTACATCTGTCAATCCGTGGACTATTCAGACGACCCCAATGAAGTCAGGGTGAGAATTACTGTCAAACACAAACACACGTCCTTACAAAACTCATTCATGTAACCCTGATATGACCTCTCCTCGAGTTTACGCTGAAGAATTGAAACATCTCTGCTGACTTTTACACATAGGTCTTCTACCACAAATCATGTGGAAAGTTTCTGTCAGCCCACCACTGAAGCATCACCCTAGTTTTAGTAAAGAGGATCTGCTTCCATTTATGTGTTATCAGAAAAAGTTTGATCTGTTCGTCAGATCGGTGCTCAGTTTCACCTTCCTCTTTTGTTTCTCCATGACGTGGAGACGAACTCGACACTTAAACCAGCCGCGCACCGTTCTCAAATGACTGACTCTAAGCTGTTAAAGACGAGAGAAGTTCCTAATTGTATTTAAGGATAGAAATCTAAGACCAACCTGTTCATTTCTTCCTCATTCTTTTTTAATGCACACTTTCTCTTCACTTGTCTTTACCTGCACCTCCCTGTTTCCCCCCTTGTGTTATTTTAAAACTAAAGATGGCAGGAGCTCTGTGGTGGTATTTCATCTCCAAGGGTATTGAATACCTGGACACAGTGTTTTTCATCCTGAGGAAAAAGTTCAACCAGGTGACCTTCCTGCACGTCTACCACCACTGCACCATGTTCACCCTCTGGTGGATCGGCATCAAGTGGGTGGCAGGAGGACAGTGTGAGTCCCTCGCATCTTAATACATCTTGGTATCATGGCTAACAGGCACTCTGGCATTAGTTTAATCTTTTTGGTGACATCTTAAACATGAAGTACGATTTTAGATTGTCAGGATTTTATTCATCAGGAATTTGAGGAACAAATTCAGTCAGTTCAGATGTCTGAAGTGGGTTTTTGTGAAAAAGGTTATAAACAATTTATTTCTTACCTGTTGTAGGTAGCTCTTTGTACGACTTCAGTTTGGAGAAATAGAGTTTAGTTGTTCACCACTGAGAAGCAAGGAGGTGGAATTGGAAATGCCCTCCATTCATCTGCCTGTCTGTGCATGTTGTGAACACTATAGCTTGAAACTGACTTCAGTTTTGTTGTGTGCCTGTAGCAAGGCGTAAGAAAAGCTCCTTTTAAAAACTGCGTTGCCACGTCAAATTCCAAGATGGATGCCACCATATATGTTTGCATGTAACCTTGTGAGTTGGAAGTCATCTCAGGGCTCTGAACAGAAACATTCACACATAAAAATAAATAAAAAAAGCCAGTTGGTAAAAGTTATCTTTCTAAGGAAGCCAACAGATGGCGTTGAATCTTCCCTTCATCATAACTTCATCATAACAATGTACGGTTTGTACGCTTGTGAAAATGTTGAAAATTGTGAATCACCTCTTTCACACTTGAACAAAGAATATATCATCATCATCCATCATCTTCCGCTTATCCGGGGTCGGGTCGCGGGGATAGCAGCCTAAGTAGGGAGGCCCAGACTTCCCTCTCCCCAGCCACTTGGAGCAGCTCCTCCGGGGGAATCCCAAGGCGTTCCCAGGCCAGCCGAGAAACATAGTCCCTCCAGCGCGTCCTGGGTCTTCCTCTGGGTCTCCTCCCGGTGGGACATGCCCGGAACACCTCACCAGGGAGGCGTCCAGGAGGCATCCTAACCAGATGCCCGAGCCACCTCAACTGGCTCCTCTCGATGTGGAGAAGCAGCGGCTCTACTCCGAGTCCCTCCCGGATGACTGAGCTTCTCACCCTATCTCTAAGGGAGAGTCCAGACACCCTGCGGAGAAAACTCATTTCAGCCGCTTGTATCCGAGATCTTGTTCTTTCGGTCACAACCCAAAGCTCATGACCATAGATGAGGGTGGGAACGTAGATCGATCGGTAAATTGAGAGCTTTGCCTTTTGACTCAGCTCTCTCTTCACCACGACAGACCGGTACAGCGCCCGCTTCACTGCGGACGCTGCACCTATCCGCCTATCGATAACAAAGAATAACAAAGAATATATTAAAAATGCAATTAGCATGTTTGCAAACAGTTTGTAGATACAGTTGTCCCTCATTTATTGCAGGGGATCTGTACCCTGAAGACCAGCAATAAGTGAAAAACTGCAAAGTAGGAATAGTAGTTTATCGCGGATTTGCTCTATTGTGGTTTTTTAGAATAAGATTGGACATGACACAGAATTGGCTGACTGATGGATGAGCCACATGATCGGCATGAATTTTTTATTTAAAATAAATTATTTTAAAGTGTTTAGCTCCTGCTGCACCTTTGTGCAGCCCTTACTGCAGGATAAACTTCCTGCTGCAGTTAAGCAGCTGATCAGTTGTTAAGCGTGCAGAGCGGAGAAATGGGCGTGGCCAAGAGCTCTTGCATGTGGTAAAGAGCAGAGGGGGAAGGGAACTGAAATCATGACACGCTGTGCTCGTTTAGAATTTAGAGTTTAAACATTGTACTACTTACTACTTGTACTACTATTCATACGTTGCAGTTTTTCAGTTATGGCGGGTCTTCAGGGTACGGATCCCCCCACGATAAACAAGGGACTACTGTATGAAGAAGAAACCCTAAGATCCTTGAACTCCTCCACTTGAATCTCACCCTCGATCCAAAGAAAGCAATCTGCACTTCTCCGACTGAGGACCATGACTTCAGATTTGGAGGTGCTGATTCTCAGCCCAGCTGCTTCACACTCTAGAACAATATGAATCCTTAAAGGAGTGCATATTGTCAGTCGCCTTTCCTGAGTTTTAGGCAAAGTTTGATTTCTGTTGAGAAATGATGGATGCACAAGTTGACTGAGTTATAGCCATCTTTCTCTTGGCTAATGTCAGTTAGCTCTGGTGGCCATCTTGAATTGGTGTTAATCAGTTGTAGATCTACACCCAATGGCTATGTTTTCTGGTTTTCTTTTAAGGATTTGTCAGGTGGTTCAGTGGTTGTTCGTTGTAAATACAACAATGTCCATCTATCAGACAGTTTTACAGGTTGCACCAAATTTCGTGTGGTAGTATCTGAGGGTCATACCAAACAGATACTCAGAGTGCTAACAAGTTAACATGAGATCTTTGTTTAAAACTTGGATTGCTGGTGGGATTTATTTTCTGAAATGTATTGAAATTTTCTTGCAGCCTTCTTTGGTGCACACATGAATGCACTGATTCACGTCTTGATGTATTTGTATTATGGTCTGGCCTCCTGTGGACCTAAAATACAAAAGTACTTGTGGTGGAAGAAGTACCTGACCATCATTCAGATGGTAAGAAATCAAAGACAGATGGGTCTTATTTTCCTCTAAAATCAATATTCTAAATATTTTTTGGAAAACTAATGTTAGCATCGAAACTAAATAAATAATCATCTTGACAATCTAGTGCATGAACAAAATAGTTTCTCTTTTTTTTTGTGTCTCAGGTCCAGTTCCACATCACCATCGGCCACACTGCCCTGTCCCTCTACGTCAACTGCGACTTCCCCCACTGGATGCACTACTCCCTCATCTGCTATGCCATCACCTTCATTGTTCTTTTCGGTAATTTCTACTACCAGACTTACCGTCGCCAGCAGCCTGCGCGACGCGACGCCTCCTCTTCCTCCAAGGCGGCAAAGGCTCTCTCCAATGGCAACCTCAACGGCTTCAACAAAGCTGCTAACGGGGCGACGCTTGTGGGGAGCAAGGAGGAGAAGCCCCAGGAGAACTCTGGAAGAAGAAAGAGGAAAGGACGTGCTAAAAGAGATTAGAGGAAGAGGAGGAGGACAGGTGAGATGGAATCCTGACTTTGGCTTCTAGGTTGCTAAAACATGACAGACTTAATTTGAGGAAGAATTAGCTGCATGGGTGTGTTCAAGTGAGATTTATTTATTTGAGCCATGATCTGAGATGCTGTAGATAAAATATGAGAGAGACTTTGTTGAGAGGAGATTATTTGTTAAGAGTAAGATGTTCATAATGACTAATAATCCACAATAAAGTAGTAGAGTTTGGGATAAATTGTAGTATTCCTTCTCTTTATCGCGATGCCAAGCATCTTTTACTAAAAGGGGGGGATATGTAGCAACCAAACACTGAGGCCGAACATGAAACATTAAGAAAAAGCCTGAGCTGTGGAAGACCAGTTTGTTTACTGCTGTAAATAACAAGCAATGCTGGAGTGAGACAGTAATACAGATTATAACACGAAAGGGTGGGATTTAAAGTGAAAATAATTTATGCTTTAGTTCCATTTCAGCCAAGCTTGTTTATGGGAGAGACTTTAAGTCTACGGTTTCCTTCTACTGTCTTTTAATTCTATTGTCTTTTCTTTTTATTTGTGTTTGCTTTAGAACAAAACCTCTCATTACTGAGCTGTCATGCATTATCATGCAGTAAATAAGCCCATATCAAAAGGTAATAAATACATAAACAAAATACCTGTGATGGTTTTGTTCTATCAATGTTAAAAGATGCAATATGGATCAGCTTCAGCTCATGTGAAGGTGTCAGTATGTTTTTTGTTTGTGTATAACTATAATTCATTTTGTAAAGCCATAATTGTTTGTCATGTGATGAAGTGTAACAAATATCCAGAGAAATGATGGATCTGATAGTATTCTGTGTTTTGTCCATCTGACAGAAGAGCTTTTATGTTGCAGATGCTTCTTGTCTTTTATATCATACCCTCAATGAAATTCTTTGTTTCAGAAGCTGAAGAAAAAGTTTCTGTGCTTTGGTTTCCCTTTTATTTTTTAAATTTAGTATTTATCAACAGTGCAGAGCCAGCAGCTTATATCCATTTTTTTGTCCACCACATTTGTTTGCTTGGTAAAATAATACCTTAATATCTTCAGAGAAATTTCTTTCTGCAGCTTTTATGCCCTGAACTGACTTGAATGTGAATTTATCTGATTTAAGAGGGAAAATGGAAAAGGCACTCACTGCAAAAAAGATACACAAAGCTCCTCTGAGGTGACAGTGCATCTTAAACCACTATAAAGAATATGTTGTGCCTGTAAAATCTTAAATCATCATTCAGCTGTGCATATAAGCAAATCCTGATTTCTATTTGCAACCAACCAATTCTATTTATATTTTATTTATATTTATTGATTGTTAATAATTATTGCTATGTAAATACAAATTTCCTTGTAGTTGAGAGTGCTTCTCTGTGTATTTGTCTTTTTTTGTGATGTAAATATTCCGCAGTGACATTTTGTACTTTTGTCCACCACATTTCTGCTGTTTTCTTTTTGCTTTTTTTGTATCATATCTTTTAAATTTATTCCAAATAAAATATTCTGAATGCCTGTACATCTTCTTATGGTGTCTATATTTTACTGATGTACTTATTAAAACATTCTGCTGTTATCTTCAGTGCACTGAGTGACGTGAAGATTGTGAATTTACAAGTTTTTAACACTAGAGGGCACAAAAATACTACAGTACTATGATCACATGCTTTAAATGAAGACATTGCTTCACTTTGAAAGTTTTATTAAGTTGTTTGGTATAAAAATAATATCCTATCATTTTATTTCTTTATGTGATTTAAAAAAATCCCTCTGTAATCAGTTTGTCTAGAACAGGGGTCTGCAACCTTTACGATCAAAAGAGCCATTTTTGCACCTTTGTTCACTAAATTAAACGTGGCCAGAGCCCCTACAACTGTAGTTATCAATTGGTGGCCCATGGGCCGCTTTGTTGGAGGGGGGGTTTGTGGCCAGTAGGGGCCACACATTAAAAAGCTAAAACTATATAATGATTTTTTTTTTTTTTTACATTCAATGATGTTAAAACAAAAGAAAAACCAGATTCTTGTAAAAAAGTATAAAAAACTATGCAGATCTGTGTTTTTTTTTATTTATTGTGGACAAAATAATTAAGTATAGAAATAAAGCATACAGTTAAAATGAACATGTTTTGCTTTTTGCATCAGTTCTAGTATTCACACATTTGCAAAAGAAATGACCAAAGGGGGAAAAAAACTGAAATATGAAACTATTGATATAGCTTTTTTTGTTGTTGATGTTTTTATAACAACCAATAAATTTCAGTTTTATGTCAGTTCTGGCCAAAGTTTTAAAGAGCCGCTGCAGAGGGACCAAAGAGCCGCATGTGGCGCCACAGGTTGCAGGCCCCTGGTCTAGAACTAGACTCTTCATGTATTATTGATTTAAAAAAGGGTTCAAATTTTATAGTTTGAAATTATGGGTATTTTTAATTATTGCTTTTTAAAATAAATGTTTAATACACTTAAGCAGCATTACTAAATGATCACTTGATAAGATTAAAATAAAGGATACATCTTTTTCAGTTTGTGCTCAGTCTTCTGTAAATTCTCTATTTTGCTGATTCTAGACAAAGGTTTCCATGGTTACTGTACACTGCCTGACTGCCCCCTCCTCACATCTGCAAAACCACTCCCTTTACCATCCCCCCATCTTCCCCTCCTCCAGCTTCTTCTTCGACAAAGCAGAACTCATAAACAGAGTTCATGTGTGTTTTGCTGTGATCCCACAGATGTAGGAGTGTGATGTCCTACAGTTGGAGTTGTGTCAGGGAGATAGATTGTGTTTGTGATTTCACAACTCGCAGCTCATTTCCACATCCTCATCAGCAGCGTGTTTTTATTACATCCCTGTGTTCCAACAACACAGTTCTGCAGGGGAAAAAAAAACTTTATTCCTACTCAATAATTGTGCACGTAACACATAATTATGGGTGTATTTTATGTTATAAATTCCAATTTTTTAAATTGGGAACCCTAATTGGAATGTTAATTTTGCAGAACATTGTGATTTGGGCAGTTTTTCTCTTTTAAATTATTTTCCATGTTAAAGGATTTAAATCCTTCCACAGTTTATTCATTACAGCAGCTGTTTTCAGTGGGTGACATCAGCACCTCCCTACGAAACCTGATAATTGTGCTTCACATTGTAACTCACCGGAACATCTTTAATGAGCTCTGTGTCCAGTGAAGGTGTTTCCTGATGCGTTGGTGGATAGTGCTTGTATTATCATTTTATATAAAAGTTTCAGTTTTTCTCAGATGGAGGACTTTAAATGTCTGTTTCCTGAGTGATAGGATGGAGCAGGACATGGACAGATAGAGAGAAGTGGTGCAGAAGGAGCAACGTTCTGGATTTACTGGTCTGTCTTCATTTCAACCCTCACCTGAAAGAACCAGAACCTGGATCCAAGCAGCTGATATGAGCTTCCTTCACAGGACAACCGGGCTCAGTGTTGGAGATGATCAGGGTGAGGAGGAGCCAGGGCCGGCCCAAGCCTCCATGGGGCCCTAAGCGAAATTTGTTTGGGGCCCTCTATTTCTGTTAATAATGTAGATTACAGTACTGCAATAAACAGTCAGATGATCAGATCATTCGCCCATCTAACATAAACTCATTGCAACTCTGACAGCTCTGTTTACATTATCCTATATGTATCATCCAGTGCAGGGGCGTCAAACTCATTTTTATTCTGGGCGACATCACGATCATGAAAGTCCTCAAAAGGCGGGACATGGCAGAATGTATTGATAAAATGACCTACTTTGTATTAACAAACTGGTAAAATATAACTTTCTCTGCATTCAATGACTACTTCTAAAAATTAAATATTTTATGTTTGAGTAATTTGGCATTATAAACATAAAAACTGATTTGATTTGACTAATAAAGTAATACTGAATCACACAACTGTTATCTTGAAGTTCTGTCTCTGTGGAGTCACAGAAATGGTTATGGCGGGCTGGATTTGGCCCACGGACCTTGAGTTTGACACATGTAATCTTGTGGTACTAAAAGTAACAAATGAAAAAAAATCCCCAGTGTGCAATGTATTTTACAGCAAAAGTGTTGCCTGGTTTATTACCTTTGGTTTTAAAGAACTGCAACAGTAATGTTCAAAAGTAATTTTTAGTGCAAGATGAACGACAAACAACATATAAAATAACCTAGATGCATAAAAATACATTAAATTGTGCAAAAACTGACTAAATAAATTAAAATAACAAATATCAAGGAAATCCATAAGATAAGATAGAACTTTATTGATCCCGCAGGAAATTGTTGTGCCAGAGTACTTTAAATAATGTAAATTAACAATTACTTGAAACCACATGAAATGGTTAAAAAAAGAAATTTAAAGCTGAATAATTAGTTCTTAAAACTATGTAAATGTATGCAATAAATCGCAAAAGCTGAACTTACAATATTAAATAGAATCATATTGAAATCATTACCAAAAAAATTAAAATTCCACTTAGGGGGCCCCCTAGTGGCCCTGGGGCCCTAAGCAGCCGCTTAGTTCGCTTATGCCTTGGGCCGGCCCTGTGAGGAGCTCCATTTTCCATGGGGAGCTTGGAGTAGAGCCGCTGCTCCTCTGAAAGAAGTCACCTGAAGAGGTTCATCTCATCAGGATACCTCTCTTTAGAGGTTTTCAGGGCACTTTCTACTGGTAAGACCCATCTGGTCTGGGAATGACTCTGGGTCCCCCGAGTAGCCAGAGCTGGAGCTCTGTTTCTGTCCTGGACCAGTTGCATCTGCAGCACAGATAAATTGTATGGATGGAGTTTCATTTCCTTCAGAGCTGAGATCCCTGAGCACGTGTTGAAGTCTTAATGGATTAATTAGCCTTGAAAATGAAGTGGGCGGGTGGTGGTCAGTACCACTACTTTCCACAAGTGTTCTAGAGGGTTCTTCATCATTTCCACTAATAATTTCTGTTTTTATCTGAGTTGTTTGAAGGGTCTTCAGATAACAGGAAAGGGTGGTTCTTTTCAGTTTTAATTTCAGGATAACATCTCACAAGTAGACTTTTAACACATGCAAAACACACCCATCCAAAACAATCGATCATGTACAACAATCAAATGTTTTAGTTCGGATGGCCAACTTGCTACTCACAGAAACAGCCTGAGGAACACCAAGACCAAAGTGGTTCAGAAAGCTATTCCAACAGGTCTTGAAGCACAGCAGTGAAGGCTACCTATGGGACAGATCTGGTTGGCAGGCTGTAGACTGAGGAAGTCCTCTGGATGGGGGAAGAAATGTTACTCACTTAAAGAAACTGGTTCAGATGACATGATTTAACCTTTTTTGTTGTGATCTACCTGGATGATTGAGCTTACAACCCTTTGTCAGTCTGAATAACTGTATCTGCACAGAGCAGCCATCTTTGGTAAAATCTCTTACAGCTTTAAGAATGTTTAGTTTTATTCTATTTTTCTGTGAAAGGGTCTGCTGGAGCAGAACAACAGGATGGGATAGAACAGCAGATCTTTCGTGCTTCTCAAAGAAAATGAACGATACGAAGAGTTATAGAAAGTGCAACATTATACAGCAGATTGCTACTGATGGTGGTTATCAGATGGAAATAATGTTAGTTTATCAACTCAGCAAGCGCTTGTCTTTAACAAAGCATTTAATTATATTTAGTCATAAAAAGGACAGAGTTTGTGTTGAAGTGATAAAAAGTTGACACTTTTTCCCTCTTCAGTGCTGGGACATCGACTGCTAAATGGTAACTTGCGTACAGCCAACTAACCTTTTTTTACAGCTTTACTCTTATCATGCATAGCAACGAACCAAGCCAGACAATCTGTCAGAATTGTGCGAATAAAACTGAAATTTGTCGACCAGCAGCGCGTTTCACGTGATCGCTTTGAACCAATCACAGCGCATAAACAGATGTTAGCGTCAGCATATAGCTTATCTCAAACTTAGACTCTTTTTCAACTCATAAAACACTTAAATTCGTGCCCAAAATTTTGTGAAAGCATCGTTTCACGTCCAAACAGTTCTACCAAGCTGCGCCCAGTAAAAATAGCAAAATAAATGTCGTTTACATGGACTTCTTCCGTACAGCAACACGTCAGAGCTAAATGGACCGGGTCAGAACCTCGATCCGACAGCTTCAGACACAAGACGTTATTATTCCTGCTTAAAATGTAACGATACCACTCGACAGCAATTTTCAGATGAACTATGAAGCTCTTATAGGCACAGATTTGACACGGAGGTCAAACGTAGATGCGCTTTTATCTGTGACACGTCAGCAAAGAGTCCAAACGACTCAGAACCACACAGCAACATCAAATTTTAACCCAAAAACTTCAACAAACGTTTAAAAGTTGAGTACAGACAATTCCTCAGCTTCAAGTGACATTAACCAGCAGTTTCCTGTAGCCATGACACACTTTCCCAGCCAAAAAACTATCGTTTTCAGAGTCTAAAAACTTGGACAAAATTATGCTAACATTCAAAGTATAGAAATATTAAATATTAAATCCTTTTAGAGACTGTACGAGGCCACCATTAATGTAATTAAACACGTACGGGTCATCATTAATGTAGTAATATAGGAAGGGGTCAGTTTACTGACTTACCTATATTTTAGATGTAAATTGGCAGGGTTTAGACTGACACAAAAATACATAATTAATTAAACGAGTTCTCTCTTTTTCAGTTCAATATCAATAATTATAATAATCATTTTATTTAAAAGCGCATTTCTATACCTTGACCAGATGTGACCAGATGTAATTCACAGGAAACGTTAAACTTGTGTTGGTACAGTAGGACTGGACCATTTATTTAACATAATTATAAATTACATCACAACATATTTACATGATTGGTTGATCAGGTTTTCCTATAAATTTACTTCAGCAGATGACATCACGCGTTCGTAACTTCTAGGTACAACAGAATAAAGTTATGGGTTTTAATAACTTATATCTCTGCTGGCACAATAACTTAAAGTTTAGTTACTTAAAGTAAGAAAGTTTCAGAGTAGGAAAATGGAGGATGAGGAAAATGAAGGATGAGGAGAGGCATTATCTTGACGTGTTTTAACCAGAAACATGGCAGCTCTCCGGCCGATCTCAGCTACACGTTGGTACCCTTGGTAAAGCGTATGACGACTTTGTTACCTCGTGAAGATGGTCAATCTCCCTCGGTCCAGTTTGGTCAGTTCGTTTACTGTTCTTCAGCGTCTCCAGACGTGTGCCAAGACTCGGACCGAAAGTAACGGCAGCTCCTGGTGTTGTTGTTCAAGATAAGACGTTCCTTAAAGGAATGTCAATAAAAGAGAGCTTAGAGCTCAAAAACAGACTCATAGCTTGCAAGTGCTATGAAGTCCCAACTGAATGACGTGTCATTGGCGTTTGACTGGCGTTCATTCAGCTCTTTGGGGAACCTCATGGCTTGAGGACCTCCAGCAGACTCTCGAAGTTCCAGCAAAGCTTAGAACTTTAAGGAAGGATCTGATCAGTGACTTGTTCTTCCCCGATTGGTTCAAACGAACCAGTGGAAGGGAGTTAGAAATGAAGGTCACTCGGATAGGAGAAGATTGTTTTAAGAAGTCGTTTAGAATGAAGAGAGAGAACAGATTAGACTGGAGCCAGCTTCATAAAACAACTGATTAAAACTGTATTCTATCTTCTAACAAACTGAGGAGTTCAGTCTGACATATTAATTCACTTTCAACGTTTGATTCATCATATGAAGAAGTGATCATTATTTTGAAATAACATTGGATTCAATAATGCTTATACAAGTAACACAAGGTTATTCATTAACACAAAATAGAGGAATAAGAGAGTCTCTTATGACTTACAGTATTGTGTTTTGATTCAAAATAATGTAATAAAATAGTGTTAATGTCTTTTTACTGAGAGTATCAGTGAAAAGGTGTCACTGGGACATATTAAAGAGACGAAGGTGTGGTTCACTACACAGGTACACATACACCATGTTTTTAAAAAATATATATATATATTTTATGATATTGACCTCCTTCTTTTGTTTTACTTTGAAAAACAGGAATACAATCAGGACCAGGACACAAAAGCCTCCATCATGCAGACATCTGCGTCTTCAGCTCAGGAAGGATGACAGCGTTCAGAAGCTGTTTCAATGTGGGGGGAAGTGGTTTGTGTGTGTGTGTTTATGTGTGTGTGTGTGTGCACATGCGTGCGTGTGTGTGTGTGTGTGTGTGTGTGTTTGTGTCACAGTGAAAGGGACAGTCTCTGAGCATCTGTTATCCTATTCAGAGAAAATGGATCTTCATTCTTGCCCAAAGAAGGGCCCTGCAACATTTAGCCTGGTAATTAAACATGGATACCTGTCACTACCCAGAGTTCATGATCAAGATGGAGAAATTCAAACCCCATCAGCATCAGAATCAAATGAATTATACAGAGAGGTAGGAGGCCAAAACCACTTTCAGGGCAGAGCAAATCCTACCTCTGCATCCAGGCTTATCTCCAGCACTTCCTGCATACTTCTTATTTTTCTCACAGCAGGACAAGCAGTACACATCCACCTTCCAGCTGTGTCCTAACAAAACTGTG
The DNA here is from genome assembly GCA_038048925.1 of Garcialebias charrua. Classification (NCBI taxonomy): domain Eukaryota; kingdom Metazoa; phylum Chordata; class Actinopteri; order Cyprinodontiformes; family Rivulidae; genus Garcialebias; species Garcialebias charrua. Next base: position 14,486 of record JBBPBX010003995.1, read on the forward strand.
ATACAATAAGATTTTTCTTTATTGCTAATCTGGCTCTGGTTGTCTCTGGCCCAATATACCTCAATAAAAGTGAAAACAAACATGGCACTAACACACTCTCAGCTCAGGCACTCACTCAATCTTTTATTGTTTTACATTTTCCCTGTTTCCATCTGCAACTCAAATAAAATAGATGCTACGAATGGTATGTAAAGGTTCAACTGATTCTTCTATATTCTATTAATTCCATTTGACAATATAGGATAAGGTATGATCTACTTTTCTCTTTTTCCAAAGAGAATATAGAACCATTCTGAGCATGTCTAAAAAAGTTAAGTCTGATCATTTGGCTGTTCAAAAAACAAAACAATAAAAGGAGAACCATTTCATCTTTCATCTGAAAGGCTTCTTCAGTCTGAGGTGCTGTATTCAGCACGATCATGTTTACATGACTGTTGAGTTTCACGGAAGGGTCCATTAACTACGGAAGCGTATTGCATTCAACCATGAATTTTTTTTTTTTTGGAGCTTATGTAGTAATCACGTGATATTATATAGTAAAAACGTGATAATTATGTAGTAAAAACGTTATACTATGTAGTAAAAACGGGATACTATGTAGTAAAAATGTGATACTATGTAGTAAAAACGTGATTACTTATGTAGTAAAAACGTGATATTATGTAGTAAAAACATGATAATTATGTAGTAAAAACGTGATACGTATGTAGTAAAAACGTGATACGTATGTATAGATTTAGCATACGTGTAGCCAGTATTTCAGGGGGTGCGGTTCCTTTAAATATATAGTAGTGCTGCATAAGCCTACATGCCTCCATAGCACAATGGATAGTGCGTCTGCTCTCCACTCCAACGACCCAGGTTCAATTCCAACCTGGTTGAACTTATTTTTTTATTTTTTTTTATTGGATAAATAAAAAATAAAAAAGGAATTTGTGTTAACCACAGGCAACACAGAACTTGTGTTGTGCGGGAGTTGCAGGCGGGACCACAACTCCCGCACAACACAAGTTCTGTGTTAAGAGAGGTGGAAAGAGTATGTATAAATGTAGCGTTCGTGTAGCCAGTATTTCAGGAGGTGCGGTTCCTTTAAATATATAGTAGTCCTGCAAAAGGCCACATGCCTCTATAGCACAATGGATAGCGCGTCTGCTCTCCACTCCAACGACCCAGGTTCGATTCCGACCTGGTTCAACTTATTTTTTTTTTTTTTATTGGATAAATAAAATAAAAAAGGAATTTGTGTCGAACCGGTTAACACCATAGACTTAATATGCCTGTGGTTAACACAAATTCCTTTTTTATTTTATTTATCCAATAAAAAAATAAAAAAAGTTCAACCAGGTCGGAATCAAACCTGGGTCGTTGGAGTGGAGAGCAGACACACTATCCATTGTGCTATGGAGGCATGTGGCTTTTTGCAGGACTACTATATATTTAAAGGAACCGCCCCTCCTGATGTACTGGCTACACGTAAGCTATATCTATACATACGTATCACGTTTTTACTACATACGTATCACGTCTTTACTACATAGTATCACGTTTTTACTACATAGTATCACGTTTTTACTACATAATTATCACGTTTTTACTACATAATATCACGTTTTTACTACATAATTATCATGTTTTTACTACATGGTATCACGTTTTTACTACATAGTATCACGTTTTTACTACATAGTATCACATTTTTACTACATAATTATCACGTTTTTACTACATAATATCACATGATTACTACATAAGCTCCAAAAAAAATAATTCATGGTTGAATGCAATACGCTTCCGTAATTATCACTCCCAGATTGGTCACTTTTTGTTTTTCAGACAGGGCTAGAGCAAAAAGGTCAACGCAGTGGTTCATGATTGTGTCGTTGGGAGGGAACAACATGGCTTCAGACTTTTTTCATTGAAACTTAAGAAATTTAAAGCCATCCAGTCCCTGATGTCAGCCAGGCAGTCGAGCAGAGGTTGAATAGAGCATGTACCATTGTGTTTTAGGGGGAAGTAAATTTGATAGTCATCGACGTAGAAGTGGAAAGGTATGTTGTGTTTCTGGAAAATAGCACCAAATGGCAGCAGGTATAAAGAGAATAGGAGAGGACCCAGGATGGACCCCTGCGGAACCCCCTATTTAAGTGCTGCTGCTCCAGAACTAAAATATTTGATGGAAACACAAAAGGATCTGTCAGCGAGGTAGGATCTGAACCAATTGAGGGCTGACCCTGTGATGCCTACCCACTGCTCCAACCTAGCAATGAGGATCTCATGGTTGATGGTGTCAAAGGCAAGTAGCACAGAATCACCAGTGTCTGTGAATAAGAAGATGTCATTAAAAACCTTCAGTAGGGCAGTTGCAGTGCTGTGGAGAGGTTTAAAGCCAGATTGGAATAACTCAAGGATAGCATGATCTTCCAGGAAGCACTTTAACTGAGACTCAACTATTTTTTCCAGAAGTTTAGAAACAAATGGGAGTCTGGAGACAGGCCTGAAGTTGGATATGACTGAGGGGTCAATGTTTGTTTTCTTCAGGAGAGGTTGAACAGCAGCATGTTTAAAGGTTTTTGGCACCACACCAGTGGATAAACTGCTATTCACAATAGCAAGAATGGAAAGATCTAGAGTAGGAAAAAACTCCTTTAGCAGCCGAGGGGGGACCACATCAAAGGGGGAACCAGATGGTTTCAGGTTGCACATGACCTGCTCTAGCGAAGACAGAGAGATTGGCTCAAAATGGTCAAATACAGCAACAGATTGAAGTGAGATGGATGGATCATGAGTTGGAGGAGAAATGAGAGCCCGGGAGGTGGCAATTTTTTCTAAAAAGAAATGTAGGAAGTTCTCGCACAGCTTCCAGATGTGATGGTTCAGTGAGATGGAGAACAGAGTTTAGGGTGGAGAACAGAACTCGTGGATTGTGAGTTTGAATCAATGATATCTGAAAAGTATTGAGTTTTAGCAGTTTTTACTGTTTTCTGATAATGACGCCAACTCTCTTTTAGTGTTGAAAAGAGACCTACAGCCTATCTTTTCTCCATTTGCGCTCCGCCCTCCTACGTTGCTGCCTAACGGCCTTGGTGACGTCATTCAGCCAAGGTTCTGCTTTGAGTTTTGATTTTCTAGATTTACAGGAGCAACATGATCCAGAGCCTTCAAACAGACAGAGTTGAACTGGGATGTCAGCTCCTCAGTGGTGGAGAGAAACACCGGGGGCTGAATTATCTTTTCAGAGTTGTGAACATCTGTGAAACATGCAGAGGTGAAATAGTTAATGGCCCGGCTGCGATGTGCAGGAATGCACGGCTTAGGAGTTATATGAGGGAGGGTGAACTCAAACTAGACTGGCATGTGGTCTGAAAACACATTGTCACGATTTCTCGATTTCAACCGAGATGGGACTGTTTGCTCGACACATTTTTGGACTCCCTAGACACAGAGTTTGTGAACACGTCCCCTTCTGAAGCTGAAACAGCTAGCAGCCGCGCTCCGACCCGCCTTACAGGAGGTTTGGAGGTGGTGTCCTTCAATGGTCGACCCCCCGAGCACCCAATGGCCATCCACCACTCTGCTCCACGAACTCCCGGAGATAATCGGGAGGTCGGTGAGAGCTTGCAACCTGGAAGTGTCCGAACCGGCAGCTCAGACCATGTCAACCCTTTTGGCAGGAAGGTTTGCCGTCCAGCGCAGCAGACACCAGGACCATGTCTGGCCCTGTTTCCCGGCTGTGTCCGCCCTCCTCCTGGGTTCAGCCAATGACCCCTCAAAACTGAGGGCTCTGGTTGCCTCCTATGCAGCCATCACCAAAGTCAAAGGGCTCACGGACAAGGGTTTTCCCATGTCCCTCCCCTAGAACCCAGCTTGTCTGCTGTCTTCAGGGTAAGAGCAGTGAAATACGTCAACAACTTATCACCCCACCATCCTCCGGTGACCAGCTCACTGCAAAGCTGACGGACAGAATCCATCAGTGCTCATTGCAGGTGGGAGAAGCAACCAACAACATTCCTATGTTAGCCCTTAGCATAACTAAGGAGGTGAAGGAACCAAACACATTCTTTGCAGAGCTGGACCAGATTGGCACGGCTGTGGACATGATCACCAACCTGTGTGCGGTGCTTGCAACATGCTCTGCCCACATCTCGTCCTGGGCAATGTTGCTGCAGAGACAGATGTGGCTGAAATTGTCTCTGTCCATCTCAGAGGACATTAAAAAAGAACTCCTAGAAGGTCCTTGTCCCCAGATGGCCTCTTCAGGCCCCCATTCCCAGTCGGTCCTGAACCAGTTGCAATCCTCATCGCCGCCCTAAAACAGGTGCGGAAACACGTAACCCTTCCCTGAGCAGACTCCCATCCTGCTCAGACACCTGGCCACTGGCAAGATCAAAGCAGGTTCCACCGCCAGCAGCAGAGATGCTCCACGGCCGTGGCAACCTTTTCTGGGGGCCTTCCATCAACCTCCCCCAGAGGACAAATGTCCCAGCTGCATCAAAGATCTGGGACCTTCCAAGGCAGAGGCTGACAACAGACTACTTTGTGGCTGAACCAGATGCAGGACACGCGGAAGAGTCAGCACAGGTAATCCCCGATTTACGAATGAGTTCCGTTCCTATGCCCGTTCGTAACACGAAAATCGCAGTAAGTCGGAACGCATTACACGCGACGTTCGTAAAACCGGATTTTCGCCGTAAGTTGGAAAATGTATGCTAACGCGGCGCCGCACACCCGTTTATCGACATGAGACTGAACAAGCGTACATACTGGTCCATAAACATGCACAGAACTTTATTTACATACAGTTAGCTAACACAGTGTACCCTATAAATTCATACACACATACCTGTGCAGTATTTACTGTACAACAGTACTGTTCTGCATCCCATGTTCAATAATAAAAAAAAACTGTTAAAAAAACAGTGCCGTAGTGTAAAGTCCAGGAACTATAAAAAGGTCAGCACAGAAACAGCATAGAAAACAAAATGCCCTTACTTTTATTGAAGAGTAGGTAGACAGGCTTATTGGATGGTGATGCTGGTCAAAGCTGGATGAGGGGAGCTGCTTAACCCTTGAGGAAGGGAATCTGTTCAACCCTGGATGAAGGGATCATGTGAGTCCAGAAAATCAGGTCAGGTGCAGCTCTGGTCCTGATGTTGGTCAATGATGGAGGAGGAGGAGGAGCCTTTCAGTGAGGACACAGCACAGCAGGTCATGCTTTTGAAATGAACACAGACATGTGGATGTCAACAGTAAGCTGACGCAACATATAAAAAGAGAAATGAAAGACAGACAACATGTTGTCCTTACTTTTATTCAAATGATGTTGCAGAAAGATGAGGCATGAGAGTCCAGGTGCAGCTCTGGTCCTGATGTTGGTCAATGAAGGAGGAGGAGGAGGAGGGGCCTTTCAGTGAGGACACAGCACAGCAGGTCATGCTGTTGAAATGAACACAGACATGTGGATGTCAACATTAAGTTGATGCAACATACTGTAACTTTCATAAAATGAGAAATGAAAGACAGACAACATGTTGTCTTTACTTTTATTCAAACTATGTTGCAGAAAGATGAGGCATGAGAGTCCAGGTGCAGCTCTGGTCCTGATGTTGGTCAATGATGGAGGAGGAGGAGGGGCCTTTCAGTGAGGACACAGCACAGCAGGTCATGCTGTTGAAATGAACACAAACATGTGGAAGTCAACATTAAGCTGATGCAACATACTGTAACTTTAATAAAATGAGAAATGAAAGACAGACAACATGTCCTTACTTTTATTCAAATTATGCTGCAGAAAGATGAGGCATGAGAGTCCAGGTCAAGGGATGCTTTGGAGGCTGTGGACATGAGCAGAGACAGGTGGATGAATAGATGTAGCTATAACGTAAAAAAAAGAAAAGCAAAAAAAAAAAAAACATTTACTGTAATTACCTTTATTATGATGTTGTGCTGTTTAGTGAGGAGGTGAGAAGGTCAGTGATGGAAGTAGGAGGTCATAGACTGAGGAGGAGGGGTTGAAGCTGAGGCTCTTGGCTGAAGAGGAGGAGGTGTTGCTGAGGCTAGTTGAGTGGAGAGGAGGAGGAGGAGGCGGCTGTGGACATGAGCAGAGACAAGTGGATGAACAGATGCAGCATAACATAAAACAAAACAGAAAAGCAAAAGTAAAAATAACATTTCATTACCTTTAGGGAGGGCGCAGGGGAGGGAGGCATGCTTATTGTGGAGGGTGATGTTTCCATGGACTGCTGGCTTGCTGCAGCAGATAGATGGCATTTCTTCTGCTGCTGACGCAGATCCTGAAGGCGCTGTTGAGTCCTTCTTTATGGACTGCATCATGCTGCTCTGCACTGTCTCCTTCTTTTTGTCCTCCAGGATCTGCTTGTAGCATGCAAGGCAATCCATGACCCCTCTGGAAACCCTAGCAGTGGCGTACCTCTCCACGTCAGGATCCTGAGCCTCAAATAATGCCATTGTGTCCTGCAGGCTCCTAAAAGCTTTAGCCAAGCCCTGCCTGGAGAATTTCTTTGCCTCTGGGCTTGGCGTAACTTGCTCTTCCTCCTCCTCATCGATGATGTGCTTCTCCAGCTCGATGAGGTCCTCAAGAGACAACTTGTCTCCTTCTGATACCGGCAGCTCTGTGACATCCACCTCCTCGATCTCCAAGTCCAGTGACCTGCTCATCTCCACCACGTCCTGGATCACACTGGTCACTGACTCCTGGGTTAAAGGTGAAGCCTGAACAAACTGTGGACACAGCTTTTTCCACACTCCACTCAGGGTGCTCGGCTTCGCCCGATCCCAGGAGTGACCAATGTGCTACACAGCATCCAGGATGCTGTACTTCTTCAGAATTATTTGAGTGTGAGTTCTTTGTCCTTTTCAGTTGCCTCCAAAGTATCAAGGATGACTCTCTGGAGGTAGTACGCCTTAAAAGTGCTGATGACCCCTTGGTCCATTGGCTGGAGTAGTGAGGTGTTTTTTTTTCATTGTATTGTAAGAAATAAAAATGGAAATTGCTTTCTAACTCTGGAAGCCCGTCTCAGATGTCATATGTATGGTATGTTATGGTATGTATGGCGTTTATTGTGGTGTCCTACGTATGTATGTTATGCTTTGGTATGGTATGTTGTGGTATGTTATGTTATGTTGTGGTAAGTATGGTATGGTATGCTGTGGTATGGTATGTTATGTCATGGTATGTTATGCTGTGGTATGGTATGTTAGGTTGTGGTATGGTATGGTATGTTGTGGTATGATATGTTGTGGTATGATATGGTATGTTGTGGTATGGTATGCTATGTTGTGGTATGTTATGTTTCGGTATGGTATGTTATGTTATGTTGTGGTATGGTATGTATGTTGTGGTATGGTGTGGTATGGTATGGTATGGTGTGGTATGGTGTGGTATGGTATGGTATGGTGTGTTGTGGTATGGTATGGTATCTTGTGGTATGGTATGGTATGGTATGTTGTGGTATGGTATATTGTGGTATGGTATGTTATGTTGTGGTATAGTATGTTATAATGTGGTATGGTATGTATGTTGTGGTATGGTATGTATGTTGTGGTATGGTATGTTGTGGTATGGTATGGTATGTTGTGGTATGTATGGTATGGTATAGTATGGTATGTTGTGGTATGGTATGTTATGCTGTGGTATGGCATGTTATGTTGTGGTATGGTGGTATGGTATGTTATGTTGTGGTATGGTATGTATGTTGTGGTATGGGATGGTACATTGTGGTATGGTATGTTGTGGTATGGCATGGTAGGTTGTGGTATGGTATGGTATGTTATTTTGTGGTATTGTATGTTATGTTGTGGTATGTTATCCTGTGGTATGGTATGTTATGTTGTGGTATGGTATGGTATGTTGTGTATGTTGTGGTATGTATGTTATGTTGTGGCATGGTATGTTGTGGTATGGTATGTTATGTTGTGGTATGTATGGCATGGCCTCATAATCTTTCTGTTTTGCTATTTTGACATTTTTTTTAAATTTGTTAAAAAATCTGTGTGCCTCTCTTATGATTGTGTATTGTTGATTGTCAGAGGAAAGTCTATTTTTGCTGTTGTCGTCATTCTTTTTTAAAACCAGGTCTCTCTTGTAAATGAGTCATCCGTGCTCAATGGGATTAACCTTAATATAT
>JBBPBX010003995.1:22757-47633 GCA_038048925.1 Garcialebias charrua
TTTATCGACATGAGACTGAACAAGCGTACATAATGGTCCATAAACATGCACAGAACTTTATTTACAAACGGTTAGCTAACACATTACGCAACACATTCATTCATAGTTAACATTTAAAATGTCCAACTTCACCTGCATCGTGATCGCTTTTCTTTTCTTTGGTGCCGCGCTCCCACCTGAAGACTCCTTTGCTCTCTTCTGTCCCATTTTAAAGTTTGCACTCGTGTTAGCTAGCTACAAAACTCGCTATTCAATTCGCTGATCTCTCGTCTGTATTCACCAAAACTTACCACGCTGCTCGACTCGTGCCGTTTCCTTAAATACTGTACTGATTCTGTATCACTCTGCCTTTGTCCGTTGGAGTTACAATACACCTGCCTGTAACCTTCCGCTACTGTATTTTCCCATTGTCATGGCACCCACCCCACCTCCTCCCGATAGCACGCAGCACTGCAGTAACTTTCCATTGCCATGTCCGTCCCCTCACCCCCACTACCCCACCTCCTCTCCCACTCCCCCTTCACAACATGTAAATTTCCGCCGTCATGACGATTCAGGTACCGTATTTCTCTGCCGTAAAGCTACATCTATGCCGTAACTCGATGCAATGCTTTTCAACGGAGCTCGTTCGTAAAGTCGGATCGCCGTAAGTCGAGACCGCCCTAAGTCGGGGACCACCTGTACTTTGTTAAAAAAGAAGCTATAAATTAGTATAACCTAGAGTATTAGCTATATATGTATATATTAGTATAATATAAAACATTTGTGACAACAAATGACGATAAATTTACAATGAACCATGCAACTTTTTCCTGAGAACATAATTTATTTTCAGCACAAAAGTAGTGTTAATAAAACACCTATAAGTTATATAATAATAATAATAATCATTTTATTTAAAAGCGCCTTTCATGACACCCAAGGACACTTAACAAACCAACACAGTGAATACAGAGCAAACATTATCAGCGACAAATTGAAATATAAAATACATAAAGGATATAAAATGGAAGATAAAAATACATTTAGTAAAGTTAATGATAAGCTAGTCTAAAGAGATGTGTTTTCAGGGCAGTCTTGAACAGAGAAAGGGAGGTGGTGTTTCGAAGGTCGGGCGGTAGAGCGTTCCAGAGGTGAGGGGCAGAGCAGGTGAAGGCCCTGCTCCCCATGGTGGAGAGGCGGGCAGAGGGTACATGGAGTTGTAGTGAAGAGGAGGACCTGAGAGAGCGTGATGGGATGGAGATTTGTAGGAGGTCAGATAGATAAGGAGGGGCAAGGTTGTGGATAGATTTGAACGTGAGAAGTAGAATTTTGAAGATGATGCGTGATTTAACCGGGAGCCAGTGGAGCTGCTGCAGGACAGGAGTGATGTGGTTATAGTAGGAGGTTTGAGTGATGACACGGGCAGCTGAGTTCTGGACCATCTGTAACTTGTGGAGAGATTTGTTGGGGAGGCCGTAGAGAAGGGAGTTGCAGTAGTCAATACGGGAAGTCACAAGACTGTGCACCAGGATGGCTGTGGAGCGGGGCGTGAGAGAAGGACGGAGACGGTTAATATTACGGAGGTGGAAATAGGCAGACCGAGTAATATTGTTGATGTGTGAAGTGAAGGAAAGAGTGGTGTCGAGGATGACACCGAGGCTCTTGACCTGAGGGGAGGGGGATAGCAGAGAGTTGTTAAGGGGGACGAGAAGATGTTCTGATTTTGAAATAGAGTTTTTGGTACCGACAAGAATGACTTCTGTTTTGTTACTGTTGAGTTGAAGGAAATTGTTAGAAAACCAGTGATTTAGCTCATTGAGACAGTCGGTGAGGATGGAGGGTGGGTGGGTGGAGTTAGGTTTTGATGACAAGTAGAGCTGCGTGTCATCAGCATAACAGTGGAAATGGACGCCGTATTTGCGGAAGATGTGACCTAGAGGAAGGAGGTAAATGATGAAGAGGAGGGGTCCGAGGACAGAGCCTTGGGGGACACCCGTGGAGACAGGGGAAGACTGGGAACGGAAGGATTTAAGCTGAATGAATTGAGTGCGGTCAGAGAGATAGGAGGTGAACCAGTCTAACGGGGTACCTGAGATGCCAATGGAGGTTAGTCTGTTGAGGAGGATAGAATGACAGATGGTGTCGAAGGCAGAACTTAGATCAAGAAGAATGAGGATGGACAGAAGACCAGAGTCAGCAGCAAGAAGAAGGTCGTTAGTAATTTTTACTAGAGCTGTTTCGGTGCTATGGTGGGGGCGAAATCCAGATTGAAACTCTTCATAAATGTTGTTGTTGGACAGGTGAGAGTGAAGTTGACTAGCAACAGTTTTTTCAAGAATCTTGGAGATGAAGGGCAGATTGGAGATCGGACGAAGATTATTGAAGTTGGTGAAGTCAAGACCTGGTTTCTTGATGATGGGGGTGATGGCAGCAGATTTGAAGGCTGTGGGAACAATGCCAGAGGTTAGGGAGGAGTGGATGATATTAGTGATGATAGGGAGCAGAGACGGGAGACAGGATTTAACAAGAACTGTGGGAAATGGGTCAAGTTGACAGGATGAGGACTTGGACTTGCTGATAATGTCAGCAATGTCATCAGCAGAGGGGAGGGAGAAGACAGAGAAAGGGAGGGAGGGAGGGGGGGAGTTCAACAAGGATGCTGGGGGCAGTATTTGGTCCAAGGTGTTTATGAATTGAAATAATCTTTTCATTGAAATATGACATCAGGGAGTTGCAAAATTCTGTGGAAACCATGTGAGAGGGTAGAGAGTTAGGAGATGAGACAGAACGGTGAAGGAGAGAGAACAATGTTTTTGAATTACCAACATTGGAACTGATGATGTCTGAGAAATAGCTGGATTTGGCTTGAGAAATACTGTTCTTGTAATGGATGAGGTGGTTTGCATAAAGTTCCTTGTGAATTGTGAGACCGGATTTTTTATAGAGACGCTCTAGCCGCCGACCTTTGGTTTTCAGAAAACGGAGTTCTGGAGTGAACCAGGGTGCAGAGTTGGAGAAGGAAACAGTCCGAGTTTTCAGAAGAGCAACAGAGTTAAGGATGTTGGTGAGGCTGGTGTTGTATAATGTGACAAGATCATCTGGGTTGGAGGAGTTGAAGGTGGAGAGGGTATTTTTATAGCCTGGCCCTCGCCTTCCTGCACAGCTCCGCTCAATTCTCATTTCCCTTCACTGCTCAGTCTGGGACTTCTCCCATAGACAACGATTTCTCCGGCTGATTTTTGACCGGACCAATCAGAGAACAGAAGGGGCGGAGTTTTTGGCCCCTAACCCACGCCCCCACCTGTCCCAGCGCGCAGCCAGCGAGCAGCCGCATGTTCTCATTCAAAGCGATGCAAAGCGATGCAGGACTGTTTTATATGTGACACAAATGTATTAATTTCCCCTTCTTAATCCCTTATCTGGAGTTTTCTTTTGTTTTTTTGGCCAAAAGTCAAGTGATCGCTCCCTCCTCCTCCTCTCCCTCCGCTGATGAGGAAATGCCTCAGGTTGTCACGAGAGAATTAAACTAGGGTTTTACGTTGCTGCTTGAGTCCCATCAGATTTTCTGGTCTTCTGGTGTGCTGGACCAGCGATCCATGGTTTTATATATTTTTATAGAATGTTTTATTAACATATAAACACAGAATATGCAGCGGCAGGCTACAGCGAGAGAAAATGCTGTAGGAGGCGAAGCACATGTCAAGTTCAACAGACCACGGGGGAGCAGCCATATATGGCTCTGAGGGGAGGGAGCAGAATGCTTTTCCCTGTTCAAAATTTTTCTAAAGCCTCTTATCAACAGGTCTGGTTCCTGTAAGGTCCCATTGTGGCTAGTTTGGGCCAGTTCCTATGGGACCGGTTTATTTCTGTACCCACTGCACGCTTAGGACCCCTTTAGTGGGCGTGAAGTTCTCCTGCAGTGGGCGGGTAATTCTCCTGCAGTGGGTGGATCATTAATATCAACGCTTCTAACCAGCTGGTGGCGCTAGTGATACATTAAGCTCTTTATTAACCACTAACACACACATTAGAAGAAGAGCTGGAAAAGAACACACAACCAAAGTGGATGAGCTTGTTTCTTTTTTGAACATTCTGCTTTGTCTGTGGCTTTTTCAGCCACAGACAAATGTTCATATACAGTATATATATATATATATATATATATATATATATATATATATATATATATATATATATATATATATATATATATATGTGTGTGTGTATATATACACATATATGTATATATATTGTATATACATACATGTGTACACATACAAACATATGCGTGAGTATATATATATATACACACACACACACACGTGTTTATATATATACATATATATATACATTTATATATTTATATATACAGTACATACATATACACATATATATATATACATATATATTTATATATACACACATTGATGATGGTGGAGTACACTACTTTGGACAAAACTGAAAGTGGCATGCATCCTAAAAAATCTGCGCCGCTCCATTGTCCCAGTTGATCAACAAGTGTGTTCCAAACTAAAACATTTGTAATATAAACTTAACAATATGTAATCAATCAATTCCAATCAAAATATCAAAGCAACTTTATTTAAATACTGTAAATGTTACATGTCAATAAAATTGTAACAGTTTTAAAAAATGAAAGATTGGTGTTATTTGTAGAAACAGAAAAACATATTACTAAATCTGCAGTTATGTATGAAATATGAACTTAAAATATCATCACTGGAATCTTAACCTGTTGTTCCAAAACATGTAACAATAATTAAAAGTAAAATTTGGCCAATAGCTCAGGTAAAAATGCTGACCTGTAGAACATTTCTACATTTTTCACTGCTTCTGTAAAGAACTCACCATCAGACACAATCCTCTGTGAATAAAGTCATCTGACCCAGAACTAAAGTTCTTTAGTTTGTAGCAGGTCGCTTTTGTAAAAGAGTCCACGAGGCTCAATGAGATTTACCTGACTAAATAAAGGTTGAATGAAAAACACCATGAAGTCACAGTACCCCTGCTCCGTCACAAACTGAGCTTGTTTGACATCTGCTGAGTTCATAGGACCTGTTTGTGTTGTCAATGCAGGACTGTTTTTTTTTTTTTACTGAGGCACCGAGGACATCTTTGGCACAATGTGGACAAGGTGCAGGAGAGCAGAGCATCAGGAGAAGCTCTGAGGTCTGTTCGGCTGCAGTTGATGTGTAGTCTGGAGTCACAAGATCAGATCCTGATGCAGCAGTTCAGCGATGGCTTCATATGTCTGGCTGGCTGTTTTCACTGCCCCATCTGGCAAACAACACAAAATTATTGTTATAATCTCCTCTAAACATCATTATCCTTTGCTTTTATCTGTAATTTTCAAAGTTTGGAGTGTTTCTGTCATGGCATACTTGCTTTACAGTGCAGTGACTTGTCCCATCCTTCTCCAAGGACACCCACGGCTAGAGGATCTTTACACAGGAACTGACTGATTAACCTGAAATAAATCACATTACACATTAATACAGGCCTATAGGCCTAAGTGACAAATTTATGGATTTTTCCCCATATTTATAAACCATTTTTGGACTGAGATATGACCGTTTCCATTTATTCTGACTGAACCAAATCAAACCAAAAACAAAAACAGAAGTAACATGTATGGCATGAAGTTGGCGGTTGTATCACGTAATATGAAAACGTGGCTATAATGATAAATTCAAAAAAGTTCAAGACAAAAACAACTGGACTTTATTTATTATACTATGCTTTAGACTATTTTTTTCCTTCCTTGCACTTTTTAGAATTTACCATGTCCTGGATGACTGAGAATCTTCACTCGCTATTATCGACTCAAACGGCCTGCCATACCCCACATTCTGCTCTGCTTCGATCGAACCTTGAAAACAGCTGCCAACTCGGCGAATTTGACCATTAAAGTGCATTTATTAAGCAAATGATAGACTCAGACACACCTCCTCTGCTACAATTTCGAGCTAACAAATATTGTTTATGTGATTTTCTTGTTATATTTCAGAGAAACGAGCCGTTCCGCCATCTTTTTTTTTTTTTTCCTAAAAGCCTCTCGGCTGTTGCCTGAAGTCAGTCTCTGAAACGGTCTTTCCGCAGTCCAAAAAAGCTAAGAAACAGTTGCATGACTCACTGGAAATATGCTTAAAGTTAGAAAACACTCACCTGCGCAGACACCTCTTGAAAAATCTTTTCATTGCACGTCACTCCATCCAGCTCCCTCTGAATATTTTCATCGGCCAGCAAATACAGAAAAGCCTGAACCTCCGCGTTTGACCACGGTTGTGACATAATTATTAGCCTGTGTTAATTCTCAAAAATGTGCTCCTCCAACTTGTTGTTCTAGAGTTTGGCGGGATGGCAGTTTGCATGCATTTCCTGGAAGACTGAATCTTCTTCTTCTTCTTGGCGGATTGCAAACAACGTTCAGGTGCATACGCCACCTACTGGAGAAGACTGAATCTCCGCCCTCCGACCTAGGACTACGCCCCCTGACCAATCAGTGACCACACTGTGCTGATGTCATAACTGGACCCAACAAGAACCAGACCTTTGTACCTAGTTGAGGCAGGCACCAAAATAGGACCGGTTTCACGAAAATAGGACCGGTTTCACGTGAACAGGACCCTGTGGGTACACCCCATAACTAGTTGTTAACTAGTTACAAACGAGCCCGAACAAGCGCGAACAGGACCTGTTGATAAGAGGCATAAGATTCAATGGTTTTGTTCCTCAGCAGAGGCCATGCCTCCAGCAAGAATTGGTTCTCTATGGAGAAAGACCAGATCCTAGTACGAAGCAAAATGAAGGACAAGGGTCTGGTTTTAACCAGGCTAGTATTTTTAATATGAGATAAAAGAATGTCATGGTTGATATTCTTGATATTACGGAAGGAAAGAGTGCGTTGAGGTTTTTCTGAGGAAAATTTAAGATTAACATTGAATGAAATCATCAGGTGACCAGTAAATGGAAGTTCATCAGAAGAACAGTTAATGGTACGTCCACACCAAACAGCTTTTCAACTGCAGGAGCGTCCAGTTTACATGCAAAGTCAATGGGGGACGCGCCTCCAGGCGCGTCTTGGCGTCGGGCGTCACGTCACGTGCGTGTTGAGCGTGCTGGAAAGCGTTTTCCATGCACGTGAACCCGCGTCAGCCTCCAAAGCACGCGTTGATTTAGCTGAAGATTTCGCAGTTCAAACGTTCAAACGCCGTTCAACTCGTGTGTCAACCAATCAGGGAGAGTTGGGGGGAGCTATGTGACGCGGAAACGAGGGGATGGGTATTGCGCAACTATGTGACGTATTGTTTGTGGGACACAGAAAAAACCCGCAAAGTCGTGTACTATGGAAGAGAAACTCATTGTAGCTGTGTGTTCGCGACAAGTCCTTCACGACCAGTCAAGTCTGCTCTACAGAGACAGAAATAAAAAGGTCCTTGCCTGGCGGAGTGCAGTGAGGAACTCGGTATACCGGTAAGCTCCTCCCCCCCCCCCCACGCCGCCGCAGCTTCGCGTTCTGGTCTGGACACCACTGGGTCCAGTGCGTCCACTTGCGTGCGTGACGAGCTTTTTTGCCGTTGAAAAGCTGTTTGGTGTGGATGTACCATTAAGAGGAGAAAGTCCAGAGCAGCAGAGTAAATCCAAGGTGTGGCCCTGTCTGTGCGTTGGAAAGTTGATGAATTGTTGAAAGCTACAGCTGTCCAGGCTGTGAAGTCTCTGGTGAGGGGGTTGTTGTCTTCATCTATATGGATGTTGAAATCGCCCAGCAGGATATTATTGGGTGAAAGAGCTGTAAGATGAGCCATTAGAGCAGCAAACTCATTCATGAAGCAGTTGTTTACTTTTGGCGGGCGGTAGATAGTTGCAACAACGATGGGTGTGGGGCCAGAGAGCAGACACACAAGCCCCTTTCATAAGTCAGATCCGCGCAATTCCCGCACAGACCAGTCTAGCTTTAACCCTCCCTGGGCCATTCATAAGACCACAGTTGAAGGCGGGCAGGTCCCGTTCACATAAACATGTTCATATATGAAGCCGCAACGCAGCTCCAAAAGAGGCGTAGAGCTGAGCTGAACTGGACCGCGACGTATTTATTGTGGGACAGACGTCGGACGTTTTACAAGTAGTCGTTTTGTGTCATTTTTAATATTTCCTCAGTAATAAATCTACAGCTCCCCGACATCTCCCTCCCTCCCCCTGTGCGCGCGCGCGCTAGAGGAACACGGACACAGCGGATGTCACTCGCAACGGACACACACACACACAGTGGAGCTGTGTGTGTGTGTGTCCGATGCGAGTGACATCCGCTGTGTCTCCGTTGTGTATGTATGTCTCCGCTACGACAGAGAGACAGAGACAGAGACAGAGAGAGAGAGAGAGAGAGAGAGAGAGAGAGAGAGAGAGAGAGAGGGGGGAGAAAAAGAGAGATTTCCTCAGTAATAAATCTGCCTGTTGAATAATCCTGTGGTCGCACACTGATATCATCTGTATTCTGAGCACGGATCCGCGTGTTGCATTCACAAGTGGGTCTGCCCGGCTCGGATACGCCCCTGACACTACCTCTAGTGGCGGATCAGGGGCGCATCAGAGGCGAGTAAAATTAACTCAGCAATCCGCCTTCGTGTTTTTTCTGAATGCTCGTTGGAGGACTGAACACGCATCAGGTCCGGACCGAGCTGTCTTATGAAAGGGGCTACAGTGTGTTCGAAGGAGGGGGAGGGAGGTGTGTGAACCGGAGTGACCTTCCAGTTCTCGCGATGAATTATCGCGAGACCTCCCCCTTTGCCCGAGTCGCGGGCCTTGGCGATGTAAACAAACCCCGGTGGAGTGGACTCATTCAGATGAAAAAAGTTGTTTTGTTGTTGCCACGTTTCTGTTAAGCAGATGAAATCCAGTTTTCGGTCGGATATTAGATCGTGAATAAGCTGACCTTTGCCCGTGAGGGAGCGAACGTTCAGAAGTCCAAACTTTACTGAGGAGGCGGAAGTAGTGACTGGAGCGTTAGCCGACCGAGCTAGGTTGGCTAACGTGCTGCTACTGTTAGCGGTCCGAGCATTGCGGCGTGAAGAATGGCGAGGGTCAGACCAGATGGAGGTTATGGGATTAGCCTTGTCAGCGTTGAGTCGACGGCGCGAGCCCCGGTGAATGTATCTCCGACGAGGATGGAAGGCAATTTCCTGAAGAGGGAGCACAGGCGGGACAGCCGGTAGAAAGTGAAGATGAAGGAGCTCAACGGCTGAATAATGGAGGAGGCCAGACGCTGGGTGGTGGTGGATGATCAGCAGGAGAGTCCAAACGAGAGCAGGAAGCAGGTAAATCCAAGAAACATCCATGTTTGATAATGAATAGAAATGCCCAGGCAAGGGTCGGTGAAAAAACAGCAGAAAGTACTGAATAAAACAAAAACAAGAAAAAAGTACGAGGAGCAGCGGCAGCCAGGTGCGCCCGCGTTCACTCCCGGAAGTCATTATGGCTTCCTTGTTTTAGCATTCGCCTCAAAAATGCGAAAAACGCCTAAAAAAACCATACCCAAATTAAATTAGAAGCTGTTCTTGAACCGTTTGGAGTACAAGCAAAAGCTTGGTGTCTTTGTAAAGATAACACTTTGAATTTTTTGTTTCAGCAGTCAAATTTGTTGTATCTGTTATTATTTTGTATTTATTTAGGTGAGAGCACACAGAAATCAAGCGTTTTTCTTGCCTCGCCTGAAAATGTTTATATTTGTCAAGCACCTACAGACTGACACAAGAAGATATAGACTGGAATTTAATATGGGCCTAAAGAGTGAAGTCTTTACTATGACAGGTTCAAATTTGAAGTCAATAGCATAAAAACTGAGGATTTTTTGCCTGTTTTTTATGTGCATGTTCAGGCGGAACTCAAAGCTACCCAAAGCCTATCCAAAATGTGCCAAACTGGATTACACCTGTATATGCCAACCTCAAAAGTCTCTAACTTCTGAATACTTCAACATACTTCAGTGTGACTTCAGTGAAAGCTTACATCAAGGGGAACCCTGTTCCATTCCTATATTTACTCTCAATCTGATTGAAATAACTAACATGTCAGGGCGCTCGTAAGTCAGGGACTACCTGCATAAATCACAAGAGAACATTCCCTCACAGGTCCAACTGCCTCTTATGGTACATCCAGACCGAACGACTTTTCAACGGCAAAAAAGCTCGACACGCACGCAAGTGGACGCACTGGACCCAGTGGTGTCCAAACCAGAACGTGAAATTGCGGCTGCGTTGCGGCGGCGAGGGGGGGGAGGAGCTTACCGGTATAGGGAGTTCCTCTCTGCACTCCGCCAGACAAGAAGCTTTTTATTTTTGTCCCTGTAGAGCAGACTTGACTGGTCGTGAAGGAATAGGCTATATGCCACGGACTTCCTTTCTAGCACTTCCGCATTCCTGGGCCAAACGGCGCACTTCCGGTTCACAGCCACAGGATGGCGATCTTTACACAATCTCTGGAGGACTTGCCGACAGTCAATGATGTGTACGGAATTATTCAGACCTTTGTCTAAAGCGCCCACATCTAAGAAAGACAAAGGATTTAAGCTTTATG
The DNA here is from genome assembly GCA_038048925.1 of Garcialebias charrua. NCBI lineage: Eukaryota > Metazoa > Chordata > Actinopteri > Cyprinodontiformes > Rivulidae > Garcialebias > Garcialebias charrua. The sequence goes on from JBBPBX010003995.1 coordinate 33,330, forward strand.
TGTCCAACTACATAAATAACTCTGAAGGTAAGTCTGTATTTGTTTTCAGTTCACCAAACTGCATCATGTAGGCTAACACAGCTAACATAGTTAACCCTTGCTAAATTGTTGAGTAAACGTGTTTTGTCTGTACATTTCTGATTTAACACAAATGTTAGTTTCAAACAAGGAGGCAGGAGAAGTCAGGGCTGAGTGTTTACAGTCCATGAGGAGCAGCAGAAGCCCCACTGTTTGAGTCAAAGGCACCTGACAGTTCAGTTTCAAACAAGGAGGCAGGAGATTTAGACCAGATTTAGAAACACAAGTTATTTTAATTTAATTATTTTAATTCAAGTTTGTGTACAAAACTTGAGTTGAAGTTAAATATCAGACAATATAAACTCTTTATATTCAACACATGTCTGCTATATGGTTTTGTGAATCTCACTGTTTATAGCAGCTCTTAATAAGAGATGTTTTCTTTCACTGTACAGGACACCGTAGTGATGATGATGAGGAGGGAGCCAGCTGGTCCAGCCTGGATGTTTGTGAGCTGAGATCAAATACAAACACCAAATACTGTACAAACAAGTTGCTCCACTGATGACGAAGGACATGTGATCCATGTGGATGGTTGAACAGAAGAGCTGCTTCATCACTTACCTTTGTCTGACTGATTAATGTTTTTAAATCTCCATTAGCTGTCGAGGAAGCTGTGACTTAAAGTCAGAAGCTGTAATGCTATAAACTGTTTAAATCTTGTGCCTCATACGTTTTCTACAGTAATGTAACATCATCATCAAATTTGTTTTTAATAAACTGGCTAAAATAAAACTGAACTCTAAGCCTGTCTTAAATCAACATACACATTTTTTTGGGTGATAATAAGAAGACAAAGTCAGAATGTTTTGAACATTTTATTTTCTTACAAGTAGTAAGTAGTGTGACTGTAGTGTCAGGGTACAGTAGTCCTGAAGTATGCAGGTAGATTTTTATGCATCTGCTCTTCAGGTATCGGGTCCTAATTGAGCCGAGTACTGTCAATAAAAAGTTGCAGTGATAATCCGCCTGACCGTGGACTGATGGACACCGTACCGGTCAGCAAGGTCCCGTTGCTTTCATCCAAGGTCAAGGTCATTTAAGAACAGGAAGAACTCAACGGGCTGCAGGATATTGGTTGACGGGGTGGTGTGGATAAATAATCAATAAATAACACTGAACAACTGGTAATAACTAATAATTCAATCTCAATGTCACTACTTGTGCAATAACCTGTCACACAACCTGTGTAATGTTGATTATGTGTAGTGTATATATATATATATATACTGTATATATATAACTATGTGCATGTTAGCTTGTACTGTATTACTAGTTTGAAATACTTACAGTAGTTCATTCAAATTCATCCTGCTGCATCATTACTGTATATCCAACCATGTTTACTGTCTCTCTTCAGGACTTTGTGAATATTATAATTACTTTTTCACTTTGCATGCTTTTAGTATAGTTTGATTTTTAGCAAGTCAAATCGGATCTTCTCATCCTGAGCACTTCATTGTACTGTTAACTCTGTGTTAACCTGTATATGACAAATAAACACAACTTGAACTTGATGGGGAGTTCCTCTCATCTCATTCTTGGTGAACACCGACCATGAATGGCAGAGCAGCGCAGTCATGGGTCAGAAACACGCCAGGAGGTCAGATGATGCAAACCTGAAAAAACAAAAAAGTGTTCATATTTACCTTCATAACGTAAAAAACCAAACAGAGAACTCTTTATGAGAGTTATGCTTTAAAATAAATAATTACATCTCAGGAAATAAAAGTTTAATTGAAGTGAAACAGTTCTGGTTTCATATTAAAGGAAACAGCAGAGAATATTTCAGAGGTGTAACAGCCCTGAAGTTACTAGGAGTTTACAAACATATTTACAGATTAGAAAACTGTTAAAATCTGAATATTATTTTAAAAGTATGTAGTTACAAACTTTTATTAAATCACTCATCATGACTCCAACATTAAATCTACAAGTGCAGGATGTGGAGTCGAGTCATATTCATGTTTCTTACTGAGCTGCAGCTGTGTTCTCCTCCTCGCTGTCCTCTTTGCTGCTTCTCCCAAAGCCCCGGTCATGGAAGGGAGAATTATTCCACTGGAACAATGCAGGTACAGCTCATTTTTAACCACTGTTTGATGCTGGCTCTTGAATATTCTGAGGTTTAAAACGCCAGCTACAACCGAGTGTTAGCTTTAAGGCTAACTCGGTTAGCCACGAACTCTGGCATTAAAATATAAAAAACTAAGCGCTCTATTGTCCCTGCTATTCACTGGACACAACGGCACACAACAAATCTCTCTTGTTGTACCAGTAGCTCGCAGATAATTTACCATTTGTGTCTTTTACATGGTCTAGTTCTAGAAGCTACCGCTAACAACAACTGCTGTCGACCAGAACCGGAAGTGAAACGTAGAGCCCACATTTTAACGGAAGTACGTCACGACTACCCGTGGCATATACCCTATTGTCGCGAACACACAGCTACAATGAGTTTCTCTTCCATAGTCCATGACTTCGCGGCTTTTTTCTGTGTCCCACAAACAATACGTCACATAGTTGCGCACTAGTCCGTCCCCTCGTATCCGCGTCACATAGCGGACTCCCCCTTTCTCCTCCACCCGACTCTCCTGACGCGTTCACGAGTTTGAACGGCGAAAATCTTCAGCATGGTGAATGCGTGGTTTGGAGGCTGACGCGGGTTCACGTGCACGAAAAACGCTTTCCAGCACGCTCAACACGCACGTGACGTGACGCCCGACGCCAAGAGACGCCTGGAGGCGCGTCCCCCATTGACTTTGCATGTAAACCGGACGCTCCTGCAGTTGAAAACGCGTTCGGTCTGGATTCACCATTATTCGTGACCCAACATCCCAGATAACACCCAGATAACACACAATAGAGCATTCCCCACAGCTCACAGCACCACAAGGGGGTCTTTATCCCCCCCCTCCCACATACACACACATACACACACACATACACAAGGAAATCCTACATACCTTCGTCCGAAAGAATCACTATCTCCTTGTAAATTCAGTTCCAGAGCCTGTCCTACGGTGTACTTCATTTTTCCATGGCATTTATCCATGGCGAAACAGTGAAAAAAGTCCGAAAAAGCATGCGTAAAGTCAACAGGGAAGAGTTCAAGCTTTACGCACAGCAGGCGAGCGCTGAATGAATCTATTACGCAGTGAGTTTCACCCCCCCATGTAACTCAAAACCTGTCATGTCACATGTCTACACAACAGGATTTTCATTGGCTACACGTCTGTCGCGTCAGAATCAGCGTTTCATTTGATTGGCCAAAGCCCCACGTGGGGAAAGGTAGGTGAGGTGACTCGTGTCTGGTGGCTCCAGGTGAATGTGATTGGCTATTGCGACCGAATACATCCACTCAGTTGGTCAAAATTAGTGTCAATCAAAGCAGAGACCTTATAATACATTCTTAAAGCGGTAGAAAGTAGTTATCTAACGTTTAAAGGAAATGACGAAGTTGGGTATGCAAATTAATGTCACGAGGGCCCGCGGCCGGGCCCGTGTACGTCAAGAGGTTTTAAAAGACGAGCGCAAATCCAAAACTGTGTGTGGACGTTGTTTCACAAAGATTGGTGCAGACGTGCAGAGGAGTGCTCCGCCATGAGAGAACCAACAAGATTGGCTCTGCAGCAGCAACACGTCTGACTTGTTAACAGACTTGAAACGACGTCATCCCAATGTGAACGTCTTCTACGAGCAAGAAAAGCAGTGTTGTAAACACAGATAACAGCAGCAGCATTTAAACAACCTTTATCAGGTAATTCAGATCGGTCCAGATCAATAACACAAACTGTAAGAGTTTTTAAAGATCTGGATCTACGTCTGAATGTTGTTGATGTGCAAGCTTTAAAGTTCTTGAGCGTCGAAACAACATCCATCAGCACTTCAGCCAAAAAGTTCAGAACTTTATGAAAAAACTAAAACTGATATTAGGAAATTCTACCATTGCTGTTGTCATCATTCTTTAGTTTGTAGCAGGTTGCTCTTGTAAATAAAAAAAATTAATTTACCCTTTATTTATGCAGGTAGTCTCATTGAGCCACGAGAACTCATTTTCAAGAGAGACCTGTTTAGGGAGCAGATGGTGGGGGTTAAGGGCCTTGCTCAGGGGCCCAAGGAGGGGGGAATTAGGGTGGAGGCAGGTGTGGGTGTTTCACTTTTTTCCACTCACATTTTTTGATGTTGTTGGTACCGGGGCTTGAACCGGTGATCTTCCGATCACAGGCGCACCGCCTCTAACCACTGCGCCACCACTCCTCCAAAATGAGTAAATGAGTCCACGAGGCTCAATGAGATTTACCTGACTAAATAAAGGTTGAATGAATTTAACCATATTCAAAAAGAAGCATTGTTCTTTTATTATGATTTTTATTATTATTATTATTATTATTATTATTATTATTATTATTATTATTATTATTATTATTATTATTATTATTATCTAATTAACCTTTTTAATTTAAAATTATAATCTTATTAACTATTTTTTTTACCTCTGTGTTTTATTTCCAGTCTGGGACAGAGATAGCAGTTGACTTCTTTTTCTTCAGGGAAATCCACCAGATCACCTGCAGCTAAGAAATCTGTGATGACTGAACTCTGAACTTTTCCAAGGACAGGTGGGAGCAGGTCCAAGAAGAGGTTGTTGTGAGTAATGAGGACAAATACAGCCACACTGCTGCTACTGTTATTGCAATGATTTTATCCACTGCTGGAGATATTCGCTGCAACTAGATCTGTGCTTTTAGCAGAAAATGTGGACAAGTTGGTCTTTTTGGACAAAAACTTAAAACTTAATTAGTTAGATTGTAAATAGTTTGTTGCTGCTTATTGTTCTAGTTCTGACTGTTATTGTATTTATTAAGATTTTTATTATTGTTACCGGTAATACAGTTTACTTATTGTAAAGAGTGCTGTTTATTTAAAATATCATCCAAATGGGTCGCTTTAACTTATTTTTATACAAATTGTTTATTTGGCATATATTCAAAATAAATGTTTTGTAAGTCTTTATTTTAATTTTATTTTTTCGTACCGAAAAAAAAAAAAAACCCAGAACAGAGCCCTCCTTGAAACTGAACCGAACCGAAATGTGATTTTTAGCGTACCGTTACACCCCTAGTTAATTGCATTTATGATTCAGTGCAATAATAACCTAATTTAAAAGGCAACAGATCATTAAAACGTGTTTTATTTATGTCATGACTTTAATAGCCATGTGTCGTGTCCCTGGGCAAGACACTTAACCCCGAGTTGCTCCCGGTAGGTCTGGATGGCGCCTTGCAAGGCAGGCTACCACTACTGGTGTATGAATGTCTGAATGAATGGGTGGATGGCTGGTATTGTAAAGTGCTTTGGGGCTCCTCACAGGGGGCTGGAAAGCGCTATATAAATAAGCTCCATTTACCATTCTTGAATGGAACTAATGAAGAAGAAATAATGAAAGTTTTCAACAACTTCACAGATAAAAAATCAAAAGATTCTATGGATATGGACATGACGTTTGTTAAAAACATAATGAGTCATGTAATTGAACCGTTCACATATATATGCAATCTATCTTTTACAACGGGAGTATTTCCAGAAAGAATGGAAGTGGCTAAAGTTGTTCCTTTTTTCAAAAGTGGTGACTAATGTGTGTTCAAAAGTGGTGACTAATGTGTGTTCAATAATTATAGACCAATATCCCCATTACCACAGTTTTCAAAAATTTTGGAGAAACTATTCAACAACAGATTGGACCAATTCATTGAAAAACAAAATATTCTAACTAATCAATATGGTTTTAGAGCAAAATATTCTACATCTATGGCACTTATGGACTTTATGGAATAACTACTGCTGTTGACCACAAACAATATTGTGTTAGTGTGTTTGTTGATCTAAAAAAGGCTTTTGATACTGTTAATCATAGTATTCTCCTTGATAAATTACACAAGTATGGCATCAGAGGATTAGCGTTACAATGGGTGTGTAGTTACTTGGAAAACAGGAAACAGTTTGTATAATTAGATGATGTAAGATCAAATCACTGTACTATTACATGTGGAGTTCCTCAGGGATCGGTACTTGGTCAGAAGTTGTTCATTTTGTATATAAACGATCTGGTTAAGGTATCTGGTCTCTTCAAGTGCGTTCTTTTAGCTGATGATACAACTTTTTTTTTGTTCTGGTACTAATATTGAACAACTATTGGAGTCAATGATTAGGGAGTTTGTTAAAATTCAGAACTGGTTTAAACTCAACAAATTATCATTAAACTTTGAAAAAACAAACTATATGATATTTGGTAATAGAAATAAAACAACTGTTGTTCCATTTCAAGTTGAGGACTCAGTGATTTGTAGAGTCAGTGGGGCAAACAATTTAGGTGTTGTCATTGACGAAAATCTAGCATGGAAACAACATATTAATTATGTTAAAACAAAAATATCCAAATCTATTGCAATATTTCATAGGGTTAGACATCTATTAAACGACAAGGCACTGCATTTGTTGTATAATACAATTATTATGCCACATTTGATTTATTGTGTTAATGTTTGGGGAAAAGCATGTAAATCAATCACAATGCCTATTATTATTTTGCAAAAAAGAATTGTAAAAATTATAAATAGAAAACATTACTGTCACCCATCAAGTGAATTATTTTATCAAATGAAATTGCTGAAATTCTATGATTTGGTGGACTATAACATTTTGTCACTTATGTTTAGAGTTCCTCGGATTCAGGAGGAACAGTGTGGTTTTCGTCCTGGTCGTGGAACACTGGACCAGCTCTACACCCTCAGCAGGTCCTGGAGGGTGCGTGGGAGTTTGCCCAACCAGTTTACATGTGCTTTGTGGACTTGGAGAAGGCATTCGACCGCGTCCCTCGGGGGGTTCTGTGGGGGGTACTCCGGGAGTATGGGGTACCAGGCCCTTTGATAAGGGCTGTTAGGTCCCTGTACGACCGGTGTCAGAGCTTGGTCCGCATTGCCGGCAGTAAGTCAGGCTCGTTTCCGGTGAGAGTTGGACTCCGCCAAGGTTGCCCTTTGTCACCGATTCTGTTCATAACTTTTATGGACAGAATTTCTAGGCGCAGCCAAGGTGTTGAGAGGATCCGTTTTGGTGACCTTAGAATCGCTTCTCTGTTTTTTGCAGATGATGTGGTCCTACTGGCTTCATCAGTTCGTGATTTACAACTTTCACTGGAGCGGTTTGCAGCCGAGTGTGATGCGGCCGGGATGAGGATCAGTTCCTCCAAATCCGAGGCCATGGTCTTGAGCCGGAAAAGGGTAGCATGCCCTCTCCGGGTCGGGGAGGAGGTCCTGCCCCAAGTGGAGGAGTTTAAGTATCTCGGGATCTTGTTCACGAATGAGGGAAAACTGGAGCGTGAGATCGATAGGCGGATAGGTGCAGCGTCCGCAGTGAAGCGGGCGCTGTACCGGTCTGTCGAGGAGTCAGAGTCAGAGAGAATTTATTGTCATTTGCACCGCATGTAGTACATGTGTTGAAAACGAGATTATGTACACAGGGTCCCAGTTACATCCAACAACAAATGCAAGAGAAAAACAATAATAACATCTAGGATTAACTAAGAGAGACATCAGCTAGTAATACACTAAGCCCTAATGTAGTAGAAAAACATCATTATAAACAGCAGCACGAACATGAGCAGATGGTCACAGATGAACGCAGCAACAAGAAACAGATCAGTATCAGCATGATGTGACATTTTGCAGTGTTTATTCTTATTATTTATTTATTCATGAGTCTGACAGCCTCAGGGTAGAAGCTGTTCCTCAGTCTAGTGGTTCTACATTTGATGCTCCTCAACCTCCGTCCCGAGGGGAGTGGTGCAAAGAGTGAGTGTGCTGGGTGAGTGAGGTCTTTCATGATGCAGGTGGCTCTTTTTCTGCATCTGGAGGTGTAAATGTCTGTGATGGTGGGGAGACTGACTCCCACAGACTTCTGTGCAGCCTTCACCACTCTTTGTAGAGCTTTCCTCTCTGCAACTGTGCAGCCTCCATGCCACACGTTGATGCTGGAGCACAGGACGCTCTCCACTGCACACCTGTAGAACGAGGTGAGGACTGAGCTTCTCAGACCGGCTCGTCTCAGCCGTCTGAGGAAGTAGAGTCTCTGATGACCTTTCTTGATCAGGCTGGTGGTGTTATTGCTCCAGCTGAGGTTATCATTCATGTGTACACCCAGGTATTTGTAGCTGGAGACCACCTCCACCGCAGATCCACCTATATACAGTGGGGTGTGGGTGTGTTTGTTCCTTCTGAAGTCCACAATCATCTCCTTCGTCTTCTTCACATTCATGTGAAGGTTGTTCTCTTTGCACCAGCTCTCCAGATGTTCCACCTCCTGTCTGTAGCTGGATTCATCATTATCTGTGATGCATCCCACCACAGCTGTATCATCTGCAAACTTAACAATATGACAGCCTGGATGTGTGGCTGTACAATCATATGTGAGCAGAGTGAACAGAAGAGGGCTCAGCACACATCCCTGAGGAGAGCCAGTGCTGAGGGTGATGGTGGAGGAGGAGAAGTTGTGGATCTTCACGGACTGTGGTCTGTTTGTTAAGAAGTCTAAGACCCAGTTACAAATAGAGGGGCTTAGTCCAAGTGTGGATAGTTTGTCTATCAGAGTTTGGGGGATCATGGTGTTGAAGGCAGATGTGAAGTCCACAAAGAGCAGACGCACGTATGAGTCCTTCTGATCCAGGTGGGTGAGAGCAGTGTGGACCACGGAGGAGATGGCGTCCTCTGTTGATCGGTTCTCACGGTATGCATATTGATGAGGGTCCTGTCGTGGTGAAAAGATAGCTGAGTCAAAAGGCAAAGCTCTCAATTTACCGATCGATCTACGTTCCCACCCTCATCTATGGTCATGAGCTTTGGGTTATGACCGAAAGAACAAGATCTCGGATACAAGCGGCTGAAATGAGTTTTCTCCGCAGGGTGGCTGGACTCTCCCTTAGAGATAGGGTGAGAAGCTCAGTCATCCGGGAGGGACTCGGAGTAGAGCCGCTGCTTCTCCACATCGAGAGGAGCCAGTTGAGGTGGCTCGGGCATCTGGTTAGGATGCCTCCTGGACGCCTCCCTGGTGAGGTGTTCCGGGCATGTCCCACCGGGAGGAGACCCAGAGGAAGACCCAGGACGCGCTGGAGGGACTATGTTTCTCGGCTGGCCTGGGAACGCCTTGGGATTCCCCCAGAGGAGCTGCTCCAAGTGGCTGGGGAGAGGGAAGTCTGGGCCTCCCTACTTAGGCTGCTACCCCCGCGACCCGACCCCGGATAAGCAGAAGAAGATGGATGGATGCAGTGGTGTAGTCTACATATTTGTAGTGGGTATACTGTGTTTAGAAACCTTTATACACTGGTTAGTACAATGTACTGTAATCGTCAATGTATTTAGATTTTTAAGCATATTGAACATTTTCAAATTTCTCTGATGCTTATACTTTAATGAATGTACAACAAACTCTGTAAAACAGTTGGCTTTGTATTAAAAACATGTTATAGAATTTATAAAACTGTATCAAAGCAAAGCTCTGTGTACCGATAGATTGTTACAGAAGCGTTTAGCGTGTTAATGACATGTGCCTAATTATATGTCATGTATCACTGGGCACTTTTAAGTGGGTATACTGAAATTCTTAAGCTTTTCTAGTGGGTATATACTCCATATACCCGAGTATCGCGTAGACTACACCACTGGATGGATGGATGGATGTTTAGAGTTCATAAAAATACACTACCATCAAATATCCAAATGTATTTTGTGAAAAGATCTAGTTGTTATAATCTCAAGGGGAAATATGTATTTGTACAACCACAGTTTAGAACTAGTTTGAAGGGAAGAACTACACTGTTAATGGAAACATGGTATTTAATTAAAAATAGTAAATTGACTTAAATCAGTTTTCATCAAATAGTGATTAAGACTCACTTTTAGTAAGTTACTTGTAATTTGTGGTCAAAAAATCTCAGTAGCTCAGTTAACTTGAGCTCGTTTCATTTAGAAAAAGTAAGTTTTTGATAAGTGTGAACAAATCCCGTATCATATCGCGATAAAAAGACATCTCGCGCATGCTCAGAATAGAACCACACACGCACACTGCGCATGCCTCATTTTTGAGCGCGTTTCACTCTTCTCTTGGGAAATATCGTAACAGATACCAGTAAGTATGTTTTTTTAATCATAATGTATGAAGTTGGTATTAAAATGTTTTTTAACAGGCGATGTTGGTGTGCATTTCTCGCAGAAATATGGGTATTGTCTCAGCTCGTGTTAGCTAACGGTAGAGCTAGCCAACTAATGATATTTAACATAAACCTAGCTAGTGGCAATATTCCACAATATAATTTTAAATTTTCGTTTGAGGCAATTGTGCTCTCGCGTGCCGTGGAAGTTAAGAGTCGCAGGGAAAAGAAAGGTGGAGGCACGCGGGGTGTCTTCCCCCAGTTGCTTCTTAGCAGCTAAGCTAAGAGGATACACGAGTGAGTCGCACAGACTGCAAACACTTAAAAAAATAATAGCAACCTGAACCAAACGTTTGGTTCTGCTGCCCCTTGGCTTGTTGATCACGGATCAGACAGGCCACCAGCAAACCTCCCATTTCAGTCTGCTCAACAACTACTAGCTAGCTTCTGTTAGCTGTGCAAAGGGTCCCTGTGTGAAACGGTGAGCATCTTCTTCTTTCGGCTTTTCCCTTTTCAGGTGTCACCACAGCGAGTCATCCTCCTCCACCTCACTGTCCTCTGCATCCTCATGTCCTCACTCCAACTACCTTCATGTCCTCTCTAACTGCATCCATATATCTTCTCTTTGTCTTTTTCCTGGCAGCTGCATTTGTACTCGGACCCACACAAATATCTGAGCTTGACATGTAATGAATAAGTGATTATTCTCATGTGTAATGTAATTCGAACTGTAAAACTAAAATAGTTTTTTTCTTAATTTTCTAATTTATAACCACAAGTCTGGTTAATGTTATTACAGGAAATCCCTGTTTGGAAAAGCATCTTCAAGCTTGAAGAATGGCAGGCACAATTCCCTTTATTGGTGACGCTTCATGTGAGTAAAATCCATCACCATTAAATGACTTATTCATTTATCTATTCATCTTAAACATCAGAATGAATGTGTCATAAGGCCCTCTCACACTTGAACGTTTTAGACAACTCATGCCAACTTGTGAAAATTTAGGAGATATCTATAGTGCAGCTATGTTTACTCTTTAAGATTTTTATTCCTGTTAATGTGACGAGACATTTCCATTTATTAACAGATGACAGCATTGATGAAACATATGGTGTGAATGTGCAGTTTGAATCTGATGAAGAGGTAAAGGTTTTTTTTCATGATGTTACAGGTAGTCCCCGACTTACGAGCGAGTTCCGTTACAACGAGGCGCTCGTAACACGGAAATCTCGTAAATTGGAACGGCCGCCACGTGTCTCGTAAGTCCGGAATTTCGCTCGTAAGTTGGAACGGTTTTGCTAGCGCGACTACAAACACTTGTTTTTCATCGAAAAACTGCTTATGAGTGCATAAAAATGATCGGAAACGTGTGTCCACATGTTTAGCTAACGAACTGTGGTGAAAAAACACAGAAAAACTCGGTATTTTTTGCGTTTTTTCCAAAAATTCGCCAGCTCGTAAGTCCGGAACCTCGTAAGTAAGAGCGCTCGTAAGTTGGGGACTACCTGTATATTCCTTTTTGTTCTCAGCTTTCTGCACAACGAACTGACCCTCATTGAAAATAAGATTCACCTGACTTTGAATTTCACTGATGAAAGTTATTGTAAATTTTGTCCTCAGAAGCTTTGGAACATCCAGATGTTTGTGCTCAAAATAAATTATAAAAGTAATCATTTTTCTGGTTTGCAGGAAGGAGATGAAGACCAGTTTGGAAAAGTACGAGATGAACACTCAGATGAATACGGTGAAGGAGATATATTATTATTAATAATAATAATTAATATTTTGAAATTGTTTGTGTTTTTCACACGCACAGTTCAGTATTGTACCATGCTGGCGAGTGCTCAGAGTGAAGCAGAAAAGGAACGTATCATAGGGAAAATGGAGTCGGATCAGGAGCTGTCAAAAGATCCTCTACCAGCTTCAGGAGACCGAGAAGGAGGACATAATTTGGGTAAGACTTCCTGTTTGTGAAGTTATGCCATAAAACCATTTGTCTGTGTGGACCGTCACAGCTCGGTTTTGTTTTCTAGGAAGAGCGATCTCGCAGGGAGAGGATAAATGGAGCTTATTTATATAGCGCTTTCCAGCCCCCTGTGAGGAGCCCCAAAGTGCTTTACAATACCAGCCATCCACCCATTCATTCAGACATTCATACACCGGTAGTGGTAGCCTTCCTTGCAAGGCGCCATCCAGACCTACCGGGAGCAACTCGGGGTTAACCCCAAAAATACACTGCACGCGGCTCCGCCCCGCTCCGGTCCGCAGGTCGCAGCTGAGCGAGTCCAATTTCCACTGCCTGCGCTCCGCTCAGGTCCGCCTGGATGCGCCGCTCCGAGACACGTGCGAGATCGCGCGATAAATCAAGTGATGTCAGAACAAAACAATTCATTCGGTGGAAGATGGAGAACAACTGTAGAGAGACTGCTGCCTTGATCTTCTCTCGTAAATGAGCTACATGGTTTGAGCAACAGGAAGTGATGTTTACATTTCAGAATAAAATACTTTTTTATTTATTTATTTCTTGTATTGCGTTATTAGGCGTAGTCATAGTCATAAATATAATAGTTTAGTCATAGAATAGTCATAAATGATAGTTTGACAGCATTTTTGTACAAATAAATCCGTATAGAGCTAGGATTAGTCCGCCTGTGGTGATTTTATTTTGTAAATACGGAAGTTGTGCTCGTTCCTTTTCCTGTTGGTGCGACGTAATCTTCAAAAGTTGACTCCGGCACAGCTCCGTCATCCGGCAGAAATAGAAAAATTTCTAATTTTGACGGACTGCCGTCCGCTCTCCGCAGCTCGCCGCCGCCGTGCGGAGCCAGTGTAAATTCTGTCATTGATTATAATGGGTGCGTATTTGCTGCGGAGGTCGGACCGGAGCGGGGCGGAGCTGCAACGCGTGTAGTGTATTTTTGGCGTAAGTGTCTTGCTCAGGGACACAACGACACATGGTGGGCGGATGCGGGATTCGAACCTCCAACCTTCCGATCAGGGGTCGACTGCCATTACCACTACACCACGGCCGCCCCAGGGTGAGGAAGTCTCGTGTTGATGACTTGGAAGCAATGGACATTGGCCATGGAGAGGTAAATACTGTCACATTTACATACATACCGGTACATACATACTTGCATACATACATGTACATGTACACGTACATATATACATGCATACATACATACGTACATACATGTACATAGCGGTACATGTACATACATGTACATAGCGGTACATGTACATACATGTACATAGCGGTACATGTGCATACATGTACATAGCGGTACATGTGCATACATGTACATAGCGGTACATGTGCATACATGTACATACCGGTACATGTGCATACATGTACATACCGGTACATGTGCATACATGTACATACCGGTACATGTGCATACATGTACATACCGGTACATGTGCATACATGTACATACCGGTACATGTGCATACATGTACATACCGGTACATGTGCATACATGTACATACCGGTACATGTGCATACATGTACATACCGGTACATGTGCATATGCATGTACATACCGGTACATGTGCATACATGTACATACCGGTACATGTGCATACATGTACATACCGGTACATGTGCATGCATGTACATACCGGTACATGTGCATACATGTACATACCGGTACATGTGCATACATGTACATACCGGTACATGTGCATACATGTACATACCGGTACATGTGCATGCATGTACATACCGGTACATGTGCATGCATGTACATACCGGTACATGTGCATGCATGTACATACCGGTACATGTGCATGCATGTACATACCGGTACATGTGCATGCATGTACATACCGGTACATGTGCATGCATGTACATACCGGTACATGTGCATGCATGTACATACCGGTACATGCATGTACATACCGGTACGTGTACGCATGCGTGTACATACCGGTACGTGTACGTGCGTGTACATACCGGTACGTGTACGTGCGTGTACATACCGGTACGTGTACGTGCGTGTACATACCGGTACGTGTACGTGCG